>JALJCO010006962.1:0-80195 GCA_023101725.1 Atherinomorus stipes | reverse complement strand
CCTTTATATGACAGTATAGCGACAGGAAAGGGGCAGAGAGAGTGGGGAGCGACATGCAGCAAAGGGACCTGGACCGGGAAATCGAACCGGGGCCGACTGCGCTAAGGAACTGTAGCCTCTGTTCATGGGGCGGCTGCTCAACCAACTGAGCTAATCACCGCCCCCCAAAATGTAATATTATCTGAAAACAGAAAGCCAAAACATGAAATTTAAAAAAAAAAGAAATTAGAGCTTATAACTGTCTGTATTTGGGTCTGTCTTTCTGGCTTTTCATTTGTGATCTGTTTTTTTCCTTTTTGCTTTTCTTAAGAAATGTAATATAATTACAATGTTTTTATTCATTCATGCTGAAGATCAATGTCGAAGTCATTTTTGTTTAATCTTAGCGATGAAGTAATCAAATGATATATCTTTTCTGCATTATGTAGTCTTACTAAGGAATCTGGCGATCTGTTCAGCTTTTATCCTGAGTAAGATATTTCAATTGTATATAGTCAGGTTAACTGAAACATACCCATCAGACACTGGCTGTTTATTCATGGTCTGATCTGCAGTTTAATTAAAGATAAAAATGTGTCCATTTGATGATTTGTTAAATACACTGCTACCATACCGCTACTGTGACACTGTTATAAAACAACTCACTGCTGACACTTCAGCTGCATTATTGGGATTAAATCACGAGAGTCAAATATTTAATTAATGTGTTTTTTCATTTTTTCTGGCTTTTTCAAAGATCACTTCCAAATCTGCTTCACTAGTGTCTTGAAATCCAGTTACTAGGACAGAGTTAATGTAACCTGAAGGTATTGTTCTGCATGTTAAAGACGGAAGCAAATACTGATGTTGCTGTAGACTGCAATGAATATTGTTTGCTTACAGTTTTTCTCAGTGGCTTTGGTGAAATTCTCGCAAACAGAACTCATATTTGCACAACAATTAATGTGTTTCTCAAAACAATTAGTACAAACTGCAGAACAAAACAAACACTTCAGTCACTTTATTAGAACAAAATTCAAGTATAAACCCTACGTTAGAGTTATGGACCATTGTAAACAATATACTGCTGTAACAGTATGAGACAGTTGATGTCCTGTCACTCTGCCTCCAGCAGATCATCTTTCCCTGGCTGCTTGACCACAGGTATCACCTCTGGCGGCCAGGTTTGTTTGACTTCTCACCTGGAAGTGAGGAGATCAAAACCCTGGCTCAGGTTCTTCATTTGTCCTGCCACATACACATACATTTTACTGGAACTGGATGTGACTGAACATACTATCACCTTTCTGGGTTGTCTTGCAACCTGCAGAGTAAAATTTCAGTAATGCACAGTACTCATGAAATACTACTGCATGTATTTCTGTACATTACAAGTTTCTGGATAACTGCACAATACTTTACTAACTTGTTTTCCCAAAGAAATGTTTGGATTTGTGAATTCACAGTGGATCTCTGAACACGGTCCACAAGTGTAGCCCTAATTCATCTGGAGTCTGCCCATATGTACATGGCCTCATCTTCCTCTTCTCCTTCCTCCCCCACATATCCTCATCCCATCTTCCTTAATACTGGCCTTCCATTTCTTTACCCCAGTATTGTGGAAAAGGTACACACTATGTCTTGCTTGGTTCATATAGCTTCCCAGTTGAGGGTTGATGGGATTTAGAATGACTGGGAAAATGTCTCATCATTGGTTACAACTAACGCTTCACCCATCTTCTAATCAATGAAAAGGATCAGCTGTGACCAAATGTTCAATTTAGGGCACATTCCAGGAAAAAGAATTATAATAAATATACTGTATGTAGAACATCTACTTGACAAATTTTCATAACTAGATTTTCTCTTTTTTTTGCTCGTCATGACTCAAGTAATGAAATGAAGATTATTCGTTTTGTGGGGACGGACTATTCTGCTGTCAGAATATCTAGTTTTGACTGTGGGACCAAAGCAAATGATAAAGTCATGAAATAATAGAGAACTGAATGTAAGCAAATGCTACATGTCAAAAAGCATTTGCAATTTGATCAATGAAATGAGAAATGATGCTTTGATGTGCACACATGGCTAATTGTTGCTGAGTTTGAACTTATAGTTACGCAAATATGAAGCTTGTGAGAATTGCAGAAAAACAACTGAGAAAAACTGTAATCCACTCAATTTCTAAGGTATAACTGAAGAAAAAAAAAACATTAAGATCTCAAAGTAGGAGTGGGCGAAATAGCAGATAATCTATCCTGAAATGTTTTACGTGCAATAAATGAAATAGCTATATGTACTGAGTACAAACTGTCACGGCAGTGTTTTAAACCATCTTCATGGGATTTTCTTCATTGTTTAGCTTCTCTCCCTCACAGATCAACAGCATGTGTGTTGTTGTTTCAGGAGACGCAGGAAAGAAACATGGAATACGCAGCTAGCTAGCAGACTGGTTAATCGGCTTTAAGAGATGGAAGCTGAATGTGAGACATCATTTTAAGCTGTAATACATCTCAAATATGACAAAAACAAGGAGACTGGTTGTTCAACTCTACTTGTTTCCTAATGGACAAGATATCCTTACAATACCGATGCAGGAGAACTCCTCCCCCTGTTTCTCCTCCTCCAGTTGCTCCTCACAGAAAGGGGAGTGTTTTACACCCTTGAAGTGTTTATAAAACTAGATATTTTTGTCTGTTTTCATGAGGTTGATACAACAATTTCCAACATGTGCTCTCTGTGTGCTGGTGGAAAAGCATCTCGCCTGTGTGTGCGTGTCACTGTGTGTAGAGACAAGATGTGACGTAATTGCATGTTGACGTGAAAAAAAAGATAAACATCAGGCTGTTTAGTTTTTTATACTTAAATGACAAATTATAAACCTGCTTTAAAGGAAAGAGAACCTAAGATGAATTTTCTTGTGATCTGGTGCAAAATTAAAATAAGCTGAATATAATGAAAAGAAAGTCATATTTAAGTATAAAATAATTGAATGGAAAAAATATAAGATAGCCTATTAAATGAGTAAAGGTAGAAAATATGATTATTTGGATCTTCAAGGGGTGGTTGGGAGTTCTGTTTGGGGTGGGGCTACCCCCACTATAATGGGAGGGGAAACACTGTTTTTTATTTCAAGAAAAAAAAAACCTAAAGAGCACAGGTTCCCGATTTAAAGTTAAGTTAAAGGTTACTTACAGTAATTCCACTTTATTCTGATTTTTCTCCTTTAACAAAGTTTACTTAAATTTTACTGGTGGTTTTTATTCATATTTCTGAATTCAATTCACTTTGTTTGTTTGTCAACAGTGTTTTAACAGGAATCAGGATAAAGCCAAACAAATAAGGCTGGAAGAAAATATCAGTACACTGAAATATCACGATATTTTCATATGCTATCATGTTGATATATAAAAAATGCGATATTGATCCATTTTACCAACGAAATCTCGCGTTTTTTGTGGAATCTTGTGAGATTTTGTAAGACAACGATTAAATCTCGCGAGATTTCGTTGGTAAAATAGATCAATATCTCATTTTAAAAATATCTATATGAAATCTGCATATGAAAATATCGCGATATTTCAGTGTAACGATATTTTTTCCAGCCCTACAAACATTTCTGTGTCAGTTATAGGCTATATCGCTAAGCCCTACACCGATGTAATCTGAATACTAGGGCTGAACGATTTTCAGAAAAAATTTAATTGCGTTTTTTTTTCACTAATATTGCAGTTGCGATTTAAAATTAGATTTTTTTTTCATGTGTTTTCCATGCAGCATTTCCCATAAATACAGGGAAGCAACCAGTTCAGTGTAACAAAAACATGATTAAACTAATGAATACTTCCAAAAGGCAAGAACTTAAAGAGTAACTCTTTTTTTTCAACCTGACCTTGTTTCTAGGAGTTTAGATGTTCATTTACTCACCGATAATATTTCTGTACCACTTTGACTCCTTCCCAACAAACAGTGGACCTTCAGGCAACGTTGCGGGAACGTTGCCTGAAGGTTCCCAATGGTTACACAGCTGTGAACTCTAAGGAATGTTCTGCAACGCATCTAAACGTCCCCTACAGGTTGCATTATATAACCTTAAGGGGATCGTTTCTCAGAGAACGTTCTGCGAACGCTATTAAAAGTTGCTGGGAGGTTGCAGCACGACCTTCAGTGAATGTTACCTGACGTTCGGAGAACGTCTCGAACATTCCTTAAAAGGTTGCACAGCGACCTTCCGCAGACATTGCCTGGACGTTCGGAGAACGTTCCGGAAACGTCTTCATTAAAAGTTGCTGGGAGGTTGCAGTGTGACCCTCAGCAAACGCTGTCTGGACGTTTGTAGAACGTTCTGGAAACGCCTGGAGCAAAAGTTGCAGGGAGGCTGCAGCGTGACCCTCAGCAAACGTTGCCTGGACGTTTGGAGAACGTTCCCTAAACATTCTTTAAAGGTTGCACCTGCAACCTTCAGCAAACGCTGTCGGACGTTTGGAGGAACGTTTGGAGAGCGTTCGTTAAAAGTTGCTCTGAAGTTGCAGCGTGACCCCCAGCAAACGTTGCCTGGACGTTTGGAGAACGTTCTCCAAACATTCTTTAAAAGGTCGCACCGCGACTTCAGCAAACAATAGCTTGACGTTCGGAGAATGTTCCGCGAACGTTACTTAAAAGTTGCTGGGAGGTTGCAGTGTGACCTTCAGCTAGCCGTTGCCTGGACGTTCGGAGAACGTTCCCAAACGTTTCTTAAAGGTTGAAGTGTGAACTTCAGCGAACGTTCCGCCAAAGTTAGCTGAGGTACTTGGGCCAACCTTCGGACACCCTTCCCACAACCAATTTTACTTCTCCTCAGACCACCACAGCCTCTTCTGCCAACAAAAATTTATTTCTCGGGCTGTATCACATTTTCTGGCCTGCTGGAAGTTTCCCTCGCTTGTAAGGAGAATTAGAGGAAAGTATTAACTACTTGGTCATGTTTAGAATGGACTAATCAACACGTTGTCATTGTCCAGTACCGGGAGAGAGGACACGAAAGCACTGATTTTTTCCGGACACTTATTAACTTATTAGGAGCATCATTCCCTCAGTTTTATTCGTCTCATCTCTCTGCAGCAATACCATCCATCCATAATAATGTATTCGCTTTATTTAATGGCGTTGAAGTAAAATTACTTGTTTCACAATCATATTGCCCTCATCCCATCCGAGTGCTTGGTGACGTGGACATCAAAGTGCACGAGCGCCGTAATTCGTCAACGGCTGCTGCAGCAACAGGAGCTCTCGGTGTACACGGCTTCGACACGGTGGAATAAATCTGTTGGAAGGTAGTTGTTAAAATTTCCAGTTTCCAGTTTTCTTTATAGCGTTTATGTTGTCGGTATTATGGTTTGGTGTTTTTTGTTTAGTTCCCTCCCCAAATGTTTGCCAAGAATTCTTGTTTGGTATGCTAGGCTAATCGTCTTGCTAAATTCAGTTAGCTAATCATTCGGTAATAACCTACGTCTGTCATTTGAGGTTACAAACACGGTTTAATACCGCGACTATAACTACATGTGATGTCTCAAGGGGCGTAGTCTGTCAAATAAAGCCAAAGTTGTTTTTCTGGTTGTTGTTTTGTCCAAACAAGCCTACTATTTACTTCAGTTTAATTTAAGCTAGCTCATTTAAAATATTCCAACAAGTAGCCGAAATTACATTTCAATTACATTACAATTATTAAACCATGTTTGAGAGTAAAGCGTTTGATATTGGTACTAAACATGTTTGTGAACCTTATGCTCTAGTCCCATATGTCCGTTCATGAGCACCAGCACAGACCAACACGATGAGACGCTGCAACAGTCTGTTCATGTTCAAGGTAAACGTCACTTGGCTATCACTGTGGTGATATAGAAAATGAATCATTCTGAGCTGTCTGTCCTCTGTGTAGATTGTTAGAACTCCCAAAAGTAGACAACCAGCAGGACCTCAGCCAAAGTCTTCTATCATGAACTAGAGAGACAGACGGATCATAAACAAGGTATGATCGAGTATGAATAGAACTTATGTAAGAGTCTACATGAAATTATGAAAAAGCAAACACTGACTAAATTTTGTCTTTCATTTTATTATCATTTTAGTTGTTTCAGGTTATTGCAGTGACTTGTTATTGTATGTTTTTCTGTCAGTAACAGAAAGGTACAGACATGTTTGTCCGTGTCTGTATGAGGAGTAGAAGAATAACAGGGCCCAGTTGTTCAAAACTCCGTTATCTTTTAACCAGCCGTTAAATACATTTAGTCCGACCGCTAACTTTAACAGTCTGGTTATGTTGTTGTTCAAAACTCAGTTAATTTTAACCGTGTGTTATCTTGACGTTAAAGTTAACACACCTAAGGACCGCCGCTAAAGTCTTAACGGTGCAGTTATATCTCATTATGCCGCTTGTTGCTAACGCTGCGTTCATGATGCCGGCCCAGGAGAAGTTGGAAGGACGGCGGTTATTGCGGCTTTGATTTTGATATCGGGGATTATTCTGACGAGGAGCCGCGCACCACTTCGGGAAAGAATGGCATGTGCGTAATCCTTTGGCGAGTCGATTTGGAGCGGCGGCAACGAACTCGTGGACACGACGGATCTCACTATTTAGAATGACATTTTCTTCGTCAGCAGAGGAACTTCTAGCCTCTTTTCTCCGCAGTGCAAGGGATCAGTTTGCTTATCAATACTTTCTGTGCCTGCGGTGTTCTGTTACTGAGGGTTTGCTGTGCTGTGAGGCCGGATGAGCTGGGGGGGGGCGCAGGGAGGTGAAGAGAACGGGAAGGATGGAGAGACTGGGGGATGAGGAAGAGTGTGCTGTGGCTAACAGCAGCTCTGTTCATGGTGGGAAAATAAAGTGAGAGTCGGCCCCCAGTGTCTTCCCGTCACAATGAGGAGACACAGACGTACAACATTACTTGTTGCAATACCAGAAGTAAACAAAATGGGGAATCGTGGGATACATTGGCTGCAAGGACCAGTGGAGCTAACCCTATGAGCTAACTTTGACGGTGCTGTTAGCTGACGGCATGACTAACCATGCTTTCAACAACGCATATTTAACAGCCGGTTAGCTAACGGCAGGTTAAGGATTTAACGGACCGTTAGGGTTAACCAGTGGTTAAAATAACCGAGAACTGAAACAACCGGGCCCAGGTGTAATGATGATTGTTAAGCCACATTAAGGCCTCCTTTCTTGCTGGCAGATTTTGCACATGAACAGCTGCAGACACATACAAAATCGTCTCAAAAATTTTCATACCCTCCAATTTAAGAGGGAAAAAAATCAGCCTTTCAGTGAAATATGATGAAATCAACAAGTGTAATAATAAATAAAAATTCTGTGAAAATCATAACACTGATTTTGAATTGTGGTTTTGAAATAAATATTAAAAACAAACACACAAAAAATAAAACAAGTAAACAAGCATGATGGGGCTCCGAAGCTAACATTTTATTGAGCAACATTCTGAGACAATCACTTGCAATCAGAGTGATTTCTCTGATGTTCAAAAAGACTTCAATGACACCTGTTGACAGGTATTTTGATCCATTATTCATGGGAAAGGTGCTCTAATATGTTTGGGACAGTTTGGTTTGACTGTTTTTTTAACTTATCATTTTCAACCACAATTCAAAAGCAATATATTATTTCACTTAATTATTATAATTTCGTTTTTTTTATTTTATATTATTATTATTAGTGAAAAATTTTGTTCTTTGAATTGCTATTTTGTGAATTTAGCCTTTTCCTCAATCAGAGGGTATGAATAATTTTTGAGGAGACGATTAGTATGTCTTTATTTTTTGTCAACCTACCAGGGAGTACAGCGAGGTCACAACAACCTTTTTGGGTAGTTTTGTTTAGGTTGTTTTTTTTTAAGCTATTCCCCATTATTATCATTATTATTTTCAATAGTGTTTTTATTTTGATTCTCCAGTGCATGGAGAGTTGGTGTAGTTATTAGTACAGAGGAAAACAATCTTTACAGTTGGAGGATAAACACACCATCTCACAAACTCTTGTGTACTGGAATTAAATTAATTTGGACCTGAGGAGATCCATAGACGCAGATGGATGTGAAAATAAGACATTAATACAAAAAAAACCTCAGTTTGGCCATGACAGCACCAAAGCAGCATTTCCTTAGTTGAATACGTTTACAATTAATCCACTTGTGTTCTCTCTACTCTGGACTTATTGCTTTAACAAAGACAGCACAATAACACCATGAACATAAATTATACATTCATAAAATAAAATGAAAATACTTAATTGATCCCATGGAGAAAGTGAAGTGTTGTACTGTAAGAGGACTCCCTGCTTATCCCGTCTTTGCTTGTTTGTTTCATCACAAAGCAGTGGCGTAATGTGAACTGATGTAATGTGAAGCTATTTGTATTGTACTGTATCATCTCAGTAGTCTGCTTTTGTGTCTTTTTTTAATCATTATTAGCAAGCACAGTGGCCCTCATTTATCAAACGATCGTACAGCGAAAATCTGTGCGTACGACCATTTCCATGCAAGACTCGGCATTTATCAATTTGGACGTGATCGTAGGATACGATCAAATCTCACGACAGCTCTGAGTTCGTGTACACAAGTTTGAGTCAGTGAGGGTTTGCAGCAGAACATGAAAATATTTATTAACCAAACCGCAAACTGTCATTTAATCATAAGTATTCACATATCAGCACAAAGAATGAATCCATTTGCAAAGAAAAAGGAAAAAGTGAATGTAGAAAGTATTCCCAAAATTACAAAAATAGCTGTGACTGAATTTAATTCCTCCATTTATCTCAACAAATTCTTAAAATCATTAACATATAGTTCTAGGAGACAAGTGCTTTTCACTCTTCGTGCATCTCCTCACCCCGCTGGTAAAACTGCCACATAGGAGTGGAGGTAGGCATCAGTACGCACACATGCAGGTGCAGGTGGGGGCTGCTTCGGGCTGCAGGAAGGCAGGTGGGTGTCGGACCAGCAGGATGAAACGCTGCTTTAGACTCTGAGAAAATCTACAACACTCCTGTCCTGTGCAGTGCTGCACATCGCTCGGACCGCTGGAGAGTTTTGATACCAGTCAGAGGAGAAGATGCGCCCGGAGCCGCTCTGCAGCCCCCAATGGGCTATATGGAGGAGACAGCAGCAGTGGGGGGGGGGTGCCGGTGAAACATCTTTTGGTGTTAAGTTTCAAATTGGACCACTTTTTCTTGACCCATTGACTAAAGAATTGTGACGTTGCCATCGGATGTGGGCGATTATTAAATTTCATTACTAATAAAACGAATAAACCATTTCAGCCAGGCCTAGATTGAGACTTTTTAATATCTCAGCTGGTCGTTCACACCCGTGAGGCTGACTGATCCTCTTCCGTGCAGCGTTTTTGTGCGCGTCTCTGACTCCGGTTTTTAAGCTGCCAAACACCTCTTTAATCTTTGTCACCTCACAAATGAGGAATTCTGTCTTGATCCCCCCAAAAGTTTCTTTTTTTTTTTTTTTTGGCAGAATCTCTCCTCTCCACGGTTCAACCTCGCTGGGCAAAGCCTCATCATTATGCATGTTTAAGGGCGTAACTGTGGGCGTGACATTTAAATGAAGATGAATTTCAGCTGTGGAATTTATCAAAACGCTTTTGTTCGTACGACATGATTGGTGTGATACGAACGTTTTAATAAATCACACGTGGGGCCAATCGTACGACCATTTTTACGATCAGATGTGCGATCATTTCTACGATGGTTTGATAAATGAGGGCCATTGTGATTTCATCTGTGAAAAGGTTATGTAGACAAGTTACTTTGTGTCAAAGGAGTGCCTGCTAACATATAACAGACCGGTCACCTGATCATTTGAGTTCCCGTTAGCAACAGATACATTAATTTCTAGAGAATTGTACACAAAGACAAAAATCCATAAACTTTTTGGGAAAAAAATGTTGCACATTATAGCTCCTGTATATTTAAAGGAAGTTCGAACTAGCTGTTGAGTCCAAATAATTAAAAAGGTAATTTGAGCTTTAATAAACACAAGGATAAAAAAAATTGTATAAATAAGTTTAAACATTTTTTGAGGACATGTTGACTTTATATCAGATAAAGAAACACCAAATATTCAAACATGATCTTTGTTTTTTCTGTCTTTCCTTACAGCTGGTGCTGATGGTTCGGGAAACTTGATGTGGGAAGTATCATTTGTCACAAACAGATGCAAACTGTAATTTATCAATTGGTTAGTGAAATATGTTACTGTTCTGATGTGTACGCCATCTTTTGGGACCACCTTGAAGTTAGTAGTTTTCTGTTGAGTTTATGGAGATCTCAACTAAAGCATGTCACAGTGTCAGTGTGATGATGTATGTGGATGCTGTACTTTTTCAAAACAGTTTCAGCGTTTAGGGTTCTGATTCCTGAAAGACTCAACTGTGGTTTGTTTGTTAATAAAATATTTAAATATAGAATTTTATCTCTTTTTCTTTATCTACATAATAAGTTTTTTGTTTAGCCTGCTTACATTTTCATCTGAAATAAATGTCAACATCTGTTTAGTGTTTTTTGATTATTTATTTAGTATTAATGTTAGTATTAGTTTTGGATTTTGTTATAATATGAATAATGACATAAAAATTTTCTCATGTAGCTTCCGGATAATAACTTCATAAATTCTAAAGACAGATTTCTTCTTTGATTCACTTTTACTTTTACTGGTCATTTCAACTATGACTATATAATTAATTAAATTTTATTTTATATGATTAAACACTGGTGCACAAAGTGTTATAAGACAAGTATACTTGTCTTAGTTAAATGAGTAATTCTTCATCACTGAATAGTTAATTATGGGATTAATTCCGCATTTATTATTTTCTCTATACCAGAATTACATTAAGTTCCTTGTTAAGTTTAAATGCTGAAATAACCCAAACTTAATTTATTCAATCTCAAATGTATAATTTATTTGTGCTTGCAATTATGATTAATTATAGTTAGTAATTATCATTTAATATTTTAATGATCCCTCAGCGGCCCTAAATTAGATGAAGCAAGTAGTAAAGATGGATGTATTTGTAGTTGGTACAGTGTCGTGATTTTTAAGTATTCTGGACATCAGTGAGGTGACAACGCTACAAACTGTCAGGAGAAAATCACCCGATGGAAGCTGGAAGAAGCTGCCCGGAGAGAGTGCTTTTTTCGGTCAGTCGTCTAACCGACGGTACTTGACAGTAGCGGATGTGTTGGCCAGGAAAAATTTCTGCCACGTGATGGAAATCACGACAGTTTTCCCATATTTTCCATTAAAAGTGGGGATAACTTGTTCAGTTAAGCAAGGCTAGAAAATGTGGAAGGTACTACCCAAGATGAGTGAGCGTTTGCTGGCAGCAGAAGCTATGGTGGTCCGTGGAGAGGACTTCAGGTAAAGAGACGAAGTGCCGAATAATTTTGATGTGGTACTCCTGGAAGCTAATAAAGGATAGTTCCGCGAACGTTCCCCGAACGTTGCATTAAGCAGCCAATGTTCTCTGAACGTCGAAATGGAAAGTTTTCTAAAGGTTCCGGGAACGTTCGCAGCTGACATTCCACAAACGTTGACGGAACGTTGCAAAAACGTTGACTGAGCGACCTTCACCTAACGTTGTCTTACCGTTCGGGGAACGTTCGCCGAAGGTCAGCTGCGAACGTTCCTTCAACGTTCTGGGAACGTTCGCGGAAGGTCATCCGCGAACGTTCCCGGAACTTTTAGAAAACTTTCCATAATGACGTTCAGTGGACGTTGGTTGCAGGTTAGGGCGAACGTTCCCGCGACCTTAATGCAACGTTCGAGGAACGTTCGCGGAACGTTCCTCTGTTAGCTGGGTAAAACTTCTTTCTGCTCGGGTATGGAAAAAATTATTATCGCGATTAGAAATCACAGTCATTCAAATGATTATTTTTTTTTAGTTAAACACTGCATTTATTCAGCATTTCTGTTTGTCCAAAAACACGTCGTCGTTGATAATTTACGTAAAACACTACTCCGCCTTCGCTCTTCGGTTTCGTGAAAGGAGTGTATTGCGCATGTGATTTTCTTTCAGAAAAGCTTGTAAAAAATGGCACATAATTTATTTCAACACATGAATTTGGCGATTGTTTGACCTGAAAATCGACAACATGATACAATTTTGATTGATTGCACAGCCCAATTTGATCTACTTTTATTTAGTAAAATATCACTAAATTTTAATTTAGTTTTTTCAAAATATGTCTTAATCACTTTACTTTCCCAGATTTTCATTTTCATTTCATGACAAAATATCAACTTTTATTCTAAATGAAAAAAAAATTAATCCAATATTTTATTTTATTTTATTTTATTTATTTATTTTGCATCAGGCTGTTCGTTTCTCCCCGTGCATTATTTGTGGTTGCACCACAACCCGGAAAAGGTGAGCACAAACGTGCAGAAGTTTTTAATTCAAAAACAATGTTTTGCTGGAGAAGCAGCGACGGGCTCGCGGACATGTCGAAGACCGACATCCTGAGAGGAATCATCACGGAGAAGCTGAGCACCGCCGCCCGGGAGATCCTAGCGGTGGTGGAGAGGACCGTAGCCGACTACGAGGAGGAGGCGTCGGGCTTCAGGCAGCAGATCGAGACGCAGAGGAGACAGCTGGAGGTCCTGCAGCCTCACGTGAGACTGAGCAGAGTTCGTAAGTCCTGCAGGGAAACTCACGATTTACAGTCACATATACTTTTATTTACACCTGGAAGTTAAATGCATGAGTTTAAAACCGATATTTTAATATAAAAGTGAGTTTTTGAGCTTTAAATCAGGGAAATGTGAAAGTTTGAGTCTGCTGAGGAAACATGAGCGCGTTTTAGCTGAATTATTGATCACATCTTCTTTGATTATGACTGAAAACACAAAGAGATCCAAGACCAGCAGAGTCATGAGCTGGTCCCAGTCCCAGACCAGGACAACCATGAGGTGGTCCCAGTCCCAGACCAGGACAACCATGAGGTGGTCCCAGTCCCAGACCTGCAGAGTCATGACGTGGTGGTCTTCAGTGAAGACGAGGAGGAGATCACAGCTCAGAAAGGTAGGTCCAAACTAGGGATGCACGATATTGGAATTTTGGCTGATATCCAATATGCCGATATTCTAAAACTCGTGGCCGATAATCGATATAGAGCTGAAAAAAAAAAAAAAAAGCAGTCATTTCAAGTAGCAGTTTTGTTATCCATTTCTGACACTTTGAAAAATAGGGGTGGTGAAAAATATCAATATACTGAAATATCGCGATATTTTCATGTTCCAATATCAAATTGATATTTAAAAACATGGTATCGATCTATTTTGCGTACAAAATCTCGCGAAATTTCATCTTTGTTTAAAAATTCTCATGATATTTCGTGAATTCTCGCAAGATTTCGTAAGAACGATGAAATATCGCAAAATTCTGTCACTAGAATAGATAAATACTGTGTTTTTATATGTCATTATGATATCAGCATATAAAAATATTGGGATATTTCAGTGCATTGATATTTTTTTCCCCACCCCTAGTCTTTAGAAATTTTAAAGTCTGTAATAAAAAGTTTTGGAAGAAAGTTTTTTTTGTTTTTTTTTTTAAATTTAGGAAAAGCGGGCTGATCGGCTAAATATCAGTGGGGTGGCAGATGACCGATACTCAGTTATAAGGCCGATATAGGCTGATAGGGGATTGATTACATTGTGCATCCCTAGTCAACATGTTAAATGCTGCTGATCTGCAGCTGTAAATTCTCATTTCTCAGATTTCTTGAGTTTCATCTGTGACAATCAGCAAAGATCAGATAGTTTAACAGACGGCTGCTGCATTTAAAGTCTGAATGTGGCTTTATTGTGGAGACAGAAGCGGAGTTTGGCCTCTTTGCACATGATAACAAAAATGACTCATAAGAGTTTAATTTAAGAACTGATATCTGCCATTTTCAACAGTTATGGTATTGTACAGCCAAAAACAGCTTTTAGGCATTCTACATCTGTGATTCTCAAACAAAGCTTGGGCCTTGAGCGCCTCCTAGAGGGCCACGAGGGCACACCCGCAATCTCAGTACCACACCAGCAATACTGTTATACATGGGAACTCAGGTGCAATGCATCTTCCCACCACCTGGTGGCGGTAGCCTGATATGTCAGTTAGCAGTTCAACAAACTTCAAATAGAAGAAGACAGTCAGCGAGCCACTAGCCTGCCGCGCAAGTTATGAAGAATTATGACATTAAAGATCTGTCATGAAAGTAAAAATTCAGATGAAAGTTTGAATAAATTTAATTTGATTTAATTTTTTTACTAACTAGACATATTCTAAAGATTGATTTGAACTTATTTTGAATGCATTTTATTGCTACACCATTTTATTGATCACATTTCTACGATTTTTAAAAATATATTCTTATCAGTTTTTTTCAAGTCCCTTTTTTATTCCTAAAATCTAATATTTAATAGATTCAGATTTTTTCCATGAATTATCCACCTATCACACCTCTTGTATGAGCAATTTTACATTAACGTCGCTGTCAGGTACAAACCTCCTATCTCCATTTTACATCATGAAAAAACCCTCTACTTCATGGGAGCTTTATTTGGTGAAAATATTCAAAAAGTAAATAAATGAATGAATACAATCAAATATATGACAGTAATGTAAAAAAACTCAATCTAAAGTTAAAAGATGTGTCCAGATTTTACAAAACTACATGTTCTTTCTCACTTCCTGAAAAATAACCGTTGACATAGGAGGTTTGCGCCAGAAAGCAGCAATAAGCTACATGTATTAAATGTCTTTGTGACAATCTCATGTAATGTTATTTATGTTTATTTTGTCATATTTTACAAGGTTTAATCCACATAAGCGGATTTGGTTTCGTTATTGAATACAAATTAAAACAGGAGTTAGTCTTCCTTCTTTTTTTTGTTTTTTCGACTTACCCTCTCTCCCCTGGATCATTTTTTTTTCCCTTATTTTATTTTATATTTCATTTTTATTTCTCCATTCCTCATCTTCTCTTGCCATTTTCCGTTTGCTCTCCTAAATTGCCTCTTCTTTTGTCCTTGCCTGGACCTCCTCCCATTTCCCCTAGCATTCTCGCCGGACCGTATACTCTTCTACTCTCTTCTCTTTTTTATAAAGTGCGGCTCCCGGCAATCCACCTTCCCCGATTTTCCCTCTTCTTTCTTGTTTTTCTCCCTTTCTTTCCCCCCTCTCTTCTCATTTTTTTTTTTTTTTTTTTTTTCCTTCCTCTTTTCTCTTTTTTCTTTTTTTTCCTCTCCCTCCCCTTTTCCCTCCTTTTTTTCCCCCTCCCCCTGTCCTTTTATGTAAATGAGCCCCAGACTAGTTTGATTGAAAAATTAGGTCTCAGTATAAAAAAAGGTTGAGGAACCACGTCCTAGATATTCTTTTCTGTCTCTTTTAGTCACATGATTCACACCACAGATGGTACTCGATGGCATAACCATTATTTTTGACGACAAGGGTGGTCTGTTCATTTTTTCCATGGCTGTATATATATATATATATATATATATATATATATATATATATATATATATATATATATATATATATATATATATATATATATATATATATATCTAGTATATAAACACTGAATCTGCTGCTCAGCCATGAGGAATCAAACTGGTTAATCTGATGTGTGCAGGTGTGGAGGACGTCTGCAGCGCCAGCTTCTCTCTGAACGATGATGAAGATGAGGGAACGCATCAGCTGATTCAACAAGCAGGTCTCAGTCAGCTGGGAGAAGACCGGAAGGACCCGGATTATCAAGTCCCATCCAGGTTCCAGTCCTTCTCTCTCCAGAGGTTTCGGATCAAACATCAGCTCAGGCTTACTGTCCCGGGTAAAACTGTTCTAGCAGGTCGTCTGTCCTCTTTCAGGTCAAAATCCTCCAGAGTTCGGTCTGGCAGCAGGAAGTCCTGGAGATCTCTGATCCCTAAGACCCAGAACCTGCTAGAAGTCAGAGTCCGGTTCCTGGAGGACTCTGAGATGGACGTAGTCTCTGAGGACGGTACGCTTCAGTCCATCGTCGTGGTTTCAGCTCGGTGATGTCGCACCGTCGTCCTGACCCTCACAGTAAAACTGTCTGTTCCAGAGGTGAGGAGTCCAGTCCAGGTCCTGACGTGTCCTCGTGGTCTGCGGGAGTCCGACTTCCTGGAGCTTTTGAGGTCCACGTTCCCTCAGCTGGCTGCTGGTGGACCTTTAGACTTCTTCATCTTTGATAACAAGAGGAGGACGATGAGAGTCAAGACTGTGGAGGAAGCCCGCCGGACCCTCAGGAACAACCGAGACCAGGTCCTCTACATCCGACTGAAGGTCAGCTGAAGGACTGGGACACGTGGGGACGGAGGTGGATTTCACTGCTCCGCTCTGTTAACTGTGTTGTTGTTGTCCAGGATCCTCGGAGCAGTGAAGACCTTCGTCCTCCAGAGACCCCCGACGACGAGGTGGGGTTCAGGTCTGCCAGGATGCCGCTGGATCGGACCGAAGTGAGTTAAATGAAGCCGTTAAATCTAAGATGCGAATTTAAAACGTTAATTTGGACCAAACTCTCAGACAGGAGAAGAAGAGATGGAGGAAGAGGAGGAGGAGCTTCATCTCTCACCAACGACTGCCTCTCCTGACCCTGCGATGATGAAGGCTGACGCACCTGCAAGGTAAAAACCGAAAACCTTTAATGTCAGAATATTACGAATAAATATTCAAATATGTTCAAGTATCAATATTGATAAATGAAGAAACTTGGAATTTTGATTGTTGGACAAAAGTCAAATCTCTGGAAACAACCAGGTCACCAGCAGGGGGCAGTGTCGTAGAAGTTCAGTACTGCCAAAAGTAACATCTCACCTGCCTTCACTCACATGTGAGATCCAAATCCACAGAGTTCAGGATGACGTTGGTCCACCGTTGCAGCTAGAACAGCTTCATCTTCTGGGAAGCCTGTCATCAAGGTTTAGGAGTGTTCATGGGAATCTTTGACCGTTCTCCGCTGGGAGAAGACCGGAAGGACCCGGATTATCAAGTCCCATCAAGTTCCAGTCCTTCTCTCTCCAGAGGTTTCGGATCAAACATCAGCTCAGGCTTCTTCCTGTGGCTGGATGCAGGTTTTACCCGGAACCATGACTGCTGGTGTTACAGGTCACGTTAGACTCGTTTCATTCAGCTTTTATTCCTCTTTGTGGAGCAAATCTTCAGTTTAACTCGGTTCTGTGAAGAAAAGTAAAGACTGATGAAAACCACGATTATGAGACAGGAACTGAGTCCAGTTCTGAGGATCCTACAGGGAAGATTTGGTCTGAGCAGCTCAGTCTGAAGCCTCTGAGAGAAGCTGTCTGCCATTTCCTTCAGTAGTCTACAGGACCAGGTCTCCAGAACCAGTTATACAGGACCACTTCTACAGGACCAGGTCTCCAGGACCAGGTCTCCAGAACCAGTTCTACAGGACCAGGTCTCCAGGACCAGTTCTACAGGACCAGGTCTGCAGGACCAGTTCTGCAGGACCAGTTCTGGAGGACCAGTTCTACAGGACCAGTTCTGCAGGACCAGTTCTGGAGGACCAGTTCTACAGGACCAGTTCTCCAGGATCCTTATAGGACTTTAAGTTCTTCTTTGGATGTTTCTACCTCTTGTTCCGTTCTCTGTCCAGATCTGATCCCGCACGGCTTCAATGATGAGGTCCAGGTTCTGGGGAGGATCCGTCCCTCCATCAGACCTGTAGAGGTCCAGGTTCTGGGGAGGATCCGTCCCTCCATCAGACCTGTAGAGGTCCAGGTTCTGGGGAGGATCCGTCCCTCCATCAGACCTGTAGAGGTCCAGGTTCTGGGAAGGATCTGTCCTTCCATCAGAACTGTTGAGGTCCAGGTTCTGGGGGAGGATCCAATCCCTCCATCAGACCTGTAGAGGTCCAGGTTCTGGGGAGAATCAGTCCCTCCATCAGACCCGTTGAGGTCCAGGTTCTGGGGAGAATCCGTCCCTCCATCAGACCCGTTGAGGTCCAGGTTCTGGGGAGGATCCGTCCCTCCATCAGACCTGTTGAAGTCCAGGTTCTGTGGAGGATCCGTCCCTCCATCAGACCTGTAGAGGTCCAGGTTCTGTGGAGGATCCGTCCCTCCATCAGACCCGTTGAAGTCCAGGTTCTGTGGAGGATCCGTCCCACCATCAGACCCGTTGAGGTCCAGGTTCTGGGAAGGATCTGTCCTTCCATCAGAACTGTTGAGGTCCAGGTTCTGGGGAGGATCCAATCCCTCCATCAGAACTGTAGAGGTCCAGGTTCTGGGGAGAATCCGTCCCTCCATCAGACCTGTAGAGGTCCAGGTTCTGGGAAGGATCTGTCCTTCCATCAGAACTGTTGAGGTCCAGGTTCTGGGGAGGATCCAATCCCTCCATCAGAACTGTTGAGGTCCAGGTTCTGGGGAGGATCCGTCCCTCCATCAGAACTGTAGAGGTCCAGGTTCTGGGGAGGATCCAATCCCTCCATCAGAACTGTTGAGGTCCAGGTTCTGGGGAGGATCCGTCCCTCCATCAGAACTGTTGAGGTCCAGGTTCTGGGGAGGATCCAATCCCTCCATCAGAACTGTTGAGGTCCAGGTTCTGGGGAGGATCCGTCCCTCCATCAGAACTGTTGAGGTCCAGGTTCTGGGGAGAATCCGTCCCTCCATCAGACCCGTAGAGGTCCAGGTTCTGGGGAGAATCCGTCCCACCATCAGACCCGTAGAGGTCCAGGTTCTGGGAAGGATCCGTCCCACCATCAGACCCGTAGAGGTCCAGGTTCTGGGGAGGATCCGTCCCTCCATCAGACCTGTAGAGGTCCAGGTCCTGTGGAGGATCCGTCCCTCCATCAGACCTGCAGAGGTCTGGATTCTTGGGGATCTGGTGAAGAAGCAGAAATTGTCCAGAGAGGACCTTCAGAAAGCTGCAGGACCAGGACCAGGACCAGGATCACATTAAGATCACAGTCAGGTCTTGGATAAAGTACCAAGAGACTGGATCAGAACTTTGATCAGAATCGGTTGTCTGTCCTCTTTCAGGTCAAAATCCTCCAGAGTTCGGTCTGGCAGCAGGAAGTCCTGGAGATCTCTGATCCCTAAGACCCAGAACCTGCTAGAAGTCAGAGTCCGGTTCCTGGAGGACTCTGAAATGGACGTAGTCTCTGAGGACGGTACGCTTCAGTCCATCGTCGTGGTTTCAGCTCGGTGATGTCGCACCGTCGTCCTGACCCTCACAGTAAAACTGTCTGTTCCAGAGGTGAGGAGTCCAGTCCAGGTCCTGACGTGTCCTCGTGGTCTGCGGGAGTCCGACTTCCTGGAGCTTCTGAGGTCCACGTTCCCTCAGCTGGCTGCTGGTGGACCTTCAGACTTCTTCATCTTTGATAACAAGAGGAGGACGATGAGAGTCAAGACTGTGGAGGAAGCCCGCCGGACCCTCAGGAACAACCGAGACCAGGTCCTCTACATCCGACTGAAGGTCAGCTGAAGGACTGGGACACGTGGGGACGGAGGTGGATTTCACTGCTCCGCTCTGTTAACTGTGTTGTTGTTGTCCAGGATCCTCGGAGCAGTGAAGACCTTCGTCCTCCAGAGACCCCCGACGACGAGGTGGGGTTCAGGTCTGCCAGGATGCCGCTGGATCGGACCGAAGTGAGTTAAATGAAGCCGTTAAATCTAAGATGTGAATTTAAAACGTTAATTTGGACCAAACTCTCAGACAGGAGAAGAAGAGATGGAGGAAGAGGAGGAGGAGCTTCACCTCTCACCAACGACTGCCTCTCCTGACCCTGCGATGATGAAGGCTGACGCACCTGCAAGGTAAAAACCGAAAACCTTTAATGTCAGAATATTACGAATAGATATTCAAATATGTTCAAGTATCAATATTGATAAATGAAGAAACTTGGAATTTTTAATGTTGGGCAAAAGTAAAATCACTGATCGTACGTTGGGTTTCAGGAGGAAATCCACGCAACTCTTTGTACATGAGGCCCCAGGTCTTCATGGACCTGGAGGAAGGTGTCAGCTCCAAACTGTTCTCACAAAGTTGGGAGCATGGAATTGTCCAGAATGTCTTTGTATGCTGAAGCATTCAGAGTTCCTTTCACTGGAACTAAGGGGCCAAGCCCACACCATAATCCCCCCTCCACCAAACTTTACACTTGGCACAATGCAGTCAGACAAGTACCGTTGTCTGATTGTCTGGTTCCTGAAAAGGTTCTAGGAACTCCAAAAGGTTCCTACAGTCCGAAAGCACCTATTATGTACATTTTCGAGCCGTCACTGCCCAGAGCCGTCCCAAAGCTCAGAAACTGCACTATGTTACTTTTCCGTCTGGGACGGGGCTGTGACATGAACACAGCGGGTGTTTTAAAAGCGAGGATTCGGTAAAGAAACGCAAGGAAACATTACCGGAGGAAGAGAGGAAGGGACAGAACAAGAGTCAAGATAAAACGGTCTTTTACTGGCTGGAGGGAATCACAGTACAGGTACGATGAAGATGGATGCGAGTTTAGCCGGGGCGGGGGGGTCACTGAGAAAACTGCTAAAAGTTCTGTTGTGTGTCTTTAATTCAGACGCATTCACGAAAAGAAAATCTGCATTTTTTTTCCACAAAATAATTTCAAATTTGTCCTTTGCAGCGTCGTTCAGTGTGTAGATGATCTGAGAGTGGACGCTCAACCCAGCAGCTCGACATCACAACAGCAGGACCTGGAAATGGATGAAAATCCAGCCGACAACAGCGAAAAGGCAGCTGACGGTGTGGATGACGGCGAAAATACGGACAAAGACGTGGACTACTGCGACGACCAAGATGGAGACAGTGACTGGGGAGAAGATTCTGAACCAGACACACAGAAACGTACCAAAAAACAAAAGTCTGAAGGTGGTGGGACGAGTATAAAATCCTGTACGGTGTGTGGAGTCTGGTACCGTCGCCTGGGCGGCTTGAAGAGACACGCCTGGACTCACACCGACGAGCAGCTGGGAGACTGTGGAATCTGTGGAAAGAAATTTGAGTCCGTGGACGAGTTAAAGCGACATCTTAAAAATCACCATAAAATTCACGTCTGTTCGGATTGTGGGAAGTCTTTCACCACCGTCTCGGGTCTGAACAAACACAAGCCCGTGCACACGGGAGAGGGTTTGTTCACGTGTAACGTGTGCAGCAGGAGCTTCGCTCACCATTCTAACCTGAAAAGTCACAGCTGGGTTCACATGGAAGAAAAACCACACAAGTGTGACATCTGTGGGAGATCGTTCGGCATGGAGATGCAGCTCAAATATCACAGAAAGCTGCATGTGAAAAAAGACGAATACCTCTGCAACCTGTGCGGTAAGACCCTGTCGGACCGCCGCGCTCTGGCCTTCCACAAGCTGACCCACACGGGGGAACGCCGCCACACCTGCGACCTCTGCGGGAAAAGCTTCAAGCTTCTCCACTCGTTGAAGTCGCACATGGAGACGCACACGGTCCGAGAGCAGTCGTTTCTCTGCCACATCTGCTGCAAGAGCTTCTTCTCCAATACTACCCTGATGAGCCACATAAAGACCCACAGCGACGAGAGGCCGTTCAACTGCACCGTGTGCGGCAAAGGCTTCAAGACCAAAGGAGACATGACCAAACACATGAGGATTCACACGGGAGAGAAACCGCACTGCTGCCCTCAGTGCGGTCGCTTCTTCAGACAGAAGTGTGCCCTGGACTGCCACCTCAGGAGCCACGCAGACATCAGGCCGTACGTCTGCGGGGTTTGTGGGAAAGCCTGCTTACGCCCAGCGCACTTGAAGGTCCACATGAGGATCCACAACGGAGAGAAACCCTACCAGTGCACCGTCTGCGACAAAGCCTTCACCCAGAGCCACTGTCTGAAAACACACATGAAGAGTCACCAGGCTGGGGGAAAACCCGTCTCCGAACCGTCCATGTCACAGACCAACACCGATTCAGAAAGAACCGATGAACGTCAGTGACGTTACTGCCGTAGGTTCAGTTTTTATACCCGAAGGTAAAATTGTTTTGAAGTGACTTGCTAGTTATTCATTTGTTCATAAAATCCTAAAACAGATGCAGCAGAATGTAAGAAAAAAAAAAACAAAAACGAATGCTCACAGTTAAACGACCTCTGTATAAGAACATGATACAACAATCAAAAACATGTAATATCTGCATAAATTAGTAAATGAATAAAGCTTTTGTAGAAGTGATGCATGATTTTTATCAGCCCAACATCGCTATCAGCTGATATTGGCTTAAAAACTGATCATTGATATTGGCCTGATCTCGACCCAATATCTCCTCTAATATCAATCTCTACTTAAAAAACCTACTCTTGATCCAGGAAGGTTAGCTAATTACAGACCGATATCCAACCTCCCCTTTATGTCTAAAGTTGTTGAGAAAAATGTTTCAGCTCAACTTTGTGCCCATCTGAGCAGAAATAATCAGTTTGAAAAGTTTCAGTCTGGTTTTAGAGCTCATCATAGCACAGAGACGGCACTGGTGAAGGTTACTAATGATCTTCTCATGGCTTCAGATAAAGGACTCCTGTCCATACTTGTCCTGTTAGATCTCAGTGCTGCATTCGACACCATTGATCACAACATTCTGCTACAGAGACTTGAACATGTTATTGGAATTAGAGGAACTGCATTGGACTGGTTTGAGTCAGATTTATCTGACAGATTTCAGTTTGTTAATTAGGGGGGGGATGAAATATTGCAATATTTTCATATGCTGATATCATATTGATACCATAAAACGTATCGATCTATTTCAGTAACAAAATCTTGCGAGATTTTGTCGTTCTGTTACAAAATGTGTTTTTTTGTGAAATCTTGCGGGATTTTGAAAGAGAACGATGAAATCTCGCAGGATTTAATTTGTAAAATAGATCAATATCACGTTTTTAAATATCAAATGAAATCTGCATTTTGTTATATTTCAGTGTATCTATATTTTTTCCCAGCCCTATTGTTAATGTAAATGACGAGTCTTCATCACGCACCAGAGTAACTCATGGAGTTCCCCAGGGTTCTGTGCTCGGACCAATACTCTTCACATTATACATGCTTCCTTTGGGTAATATCAGACAACATGGCATAAGTTTTCATCTCAATGCAGACGACACTCAGATATACTTATCTATGAAGCCTAATGAAACAATCAGTTTGTTAGATTACAAAGATGTCTCAGTGACATAAAGACCTGGATGACTGAACTTTCTGCTTCTAAATTCAGACAAGACCAAGGTTGTTTTTTGGACCTGAAAAAATCAAAAATAGTGAAGTAAATGACCTGGTCCTGTTTTAAAAACTACTTAAAAAAATACAAATTAATCACTAAAAACTACTCAATGACAGTAACTTGAGTAAATGTAATTAGTTATTTTCCACCTCCAGGGAACAGGACCCTGTGAGGACTGCAGATGAGGAAGCTGCAGGACATTTTAGACGACAAACATTTATACTCCATAACATCCTGACAGGACAGAGACGGACGGGGACATCTGTTGTCCCCGCAGACATTCGACCATCCATCAAACCTTATGTGGCTTCATACTGGAACACATTTGCCTAAGATATCCCTGGAACCAAATCCTCAATGTTGGCTCATAAATGTTTTATAGATAAGATCAAAGAGGTGTCTATTAAAATTTTACACTTTAATTACCCAGTTAAACATTTTTTCAGAAAATTCAATAATGAAATTAATATTAATCACCTTCTGCTCTGCTTATGAAACAGTACCCCATTTATGTAGGCACTGCTTGTCCAGCAAAAGGTTTTGAAAATATGTTTCCAAGTTCATTTTTAACAATTTATTGGAGGTTTTTTTTTTCACTGTCTTTTGAATATGTTGTAACTTTTTAGTTATTATGGCCAAATTATTTTTGCACAAATTTAAGTTCTCCCAGCAGCAGCCGCTGTTCATCATAGTATTTCAAAAAATGTTTATTTCATAAATGGTTCTCAACAAGAAGGCTGTGAAAACTATAACTGTATGTTAAACATACGGATCAACCGATAAAGTTTTGTTTTTTTTTTTGTATTTTTTAATATAAAAGAAGAACAAAGCAAATCAAATAAATTTATAAAGAAGAAACGGTGCACTTGTAAATAAATATAAACATATTTTTAAAAAAACATATAATTTAATAAAGGCTAAATTATGCTGAGTGGGGGGTATCGGCTTGCACACAAACAAAAGCAAAATACTGCCCTAAAATATCGGCTGACTAATGTATCGGTCGATCCTTAGTTCAGCCTACAATTTGTGTTCTGAATAAATTGTGAATCCTTTCTTGAATTGTTTTTTCTTTTCATGGCTCCCCTTGGTTTGTTGCTGCCGCTTACCGTTTATTTTTGTTATCTTCTACTGTTTTTGTTTTATTTTTTCTTCAACAGTCGTTATTTTTGTTGCATTGTCGTTATTGTCTGCATTTGAATGGTAAGTTGTTCAGTAACATTTAATTACAAAAAAACGGAGAGAATAAAATTTGACCGTCCATCAATGGAGCTTTTAAACGTGGAGTCACCATGGCAACCACTGACGAAAAAGCTGCCAGTAATTTTTTTAAAAAAAGGATGTTATTTATTTATTTATTTATTTGTTTGTTTGTTTATTCTGGTTCTTCGGTTGCTAATCTGGAACCAAAAACAAAGTTAACTGCTTTCCGGAACAGGTTTTTACACGGACAGAATTTGTTGTCGAACCAAAACCGGGGAAAAGGTGCACGCGACTCAAACTTGCGGGAAGTTCTTCTTCCAAACAGAGAGAACGGCGCGAGCATGTTTTGCTGGAGAAGCAGCGACGGGCTCGCGGACATGTCGAAGACCGACATCCTGAGAGGAATCATCACGGAGAAGCTGAGCACCGCCGCCCGGGAGATCCTAGCGGTGGTGGAGAGGACCGTAGCCGACTACGAGGAGGAGGCGTCGGGCTTCAGGCAGCAGATCGAGACGCAGAGGAGACAGCTGGAGGACCTGCAGCCTCACGTGAGACTGAGCAGAGTTCGTAAGTCCTGCAGGGAAACTCACGATTTACAGTCACATATACTTTTATTTACTTCTGGAAGTTAAATGCATGAGTTTTTAACCGATATTTTAATATTAAAGTGAGTTTTTGAGCTTTAAATCAGGGAAATGTGAATGTTTGGGTCTGCTGAGGAAACATGAGCGCGTTTTAGCTGAATTATTGATCACATCTTCTTTGATTATGACTGAAAACACAAAGAGATCCAAGACCAGCAGAGTCATGAGGTGGTCCCAGTCCCAGACCAGGACAACCATGAGCTGGTCCCAGACCTGCAGAGTCATGACGTGGTGGTCTTCAGTGAAGACAACGAGGAGGAGATCACAGCTCAGAAAGGTAGGTCCAAACTAGGGATGCACGATATTGGAATTTTGGCCGATATCTGATATGCCGAGGTTCCAAAACTCGTGGCCGGTAACAGATATCGAGCTGAACAAAAAACAAGCAGTCATGTCAAGTAGCAGTTTCGTTATCCATCTTTGACACTTTGATAAATAGGGGGGGGGAAAAATATCGACACACTGAAATATCGCAATATTATCATATGCCAATATCAAATCGATATTTAAAAATGTGGTATCGATCTATTTTGCTTACAAAATCTCGCAAAATTTCATCTTTGTTAAAAAAAATCTCAAGATATTCCGTGAATTCTCGCGAGATTTCGTAAGAACGATGAAATATCGCAAAATTTTGTTACTAGAATAGATCGATACTGTGTTTTTAAATGTCATTATATCAGCATATGAATATATTGCGATATTTCAGTGTATCGATATTTTTTTCTCCATCCCTAGTCTTAAGAAGTTTTAAAGTCTGTAAAAACAAGTTTTTGAAGAAGTTTTTTTTTCTTTTTTAAATTTAGAAACAGTGGGCTGATTGGCTAAATAACGGTAAAATATCGGTGGGGTGGCCGATGTCCAATACTCAGTTTTAAGGCCGATATATGCCGATACCGATAAGGGATCGATTATATTGTGCATCCCTAGTCAACATGTTTAATTCTGCTGATCTGCAGCTGTAAATTCTCATTTCTCAGATTTCTTGAGTTTCATCGGTGACGACCAGCAAAGATCAGATAGTTTAACAGACGGCTGCTGCATTTAAAGTCTGAATATGGCTTTATTGTGGAGACAGAAGCGGAGTTTGGCCAGAAAGTGTCTCTTTGCACTTGTGCAGATAAGGGGCTGGGCGATATGGCTTTTTATTGATATCCAGATATTGTTTTATGTTATCCTGATACTTTTATTTTGAAATCTGCGTTAAAACACTGTGTAAATATTGAATTGCAGATGCTGAAAGTCTAAATGAATCATTTTATGGATCTACAAGTGTTGGGGAGAAAATAGGGGTTGGAAAAAATATCGATACAGGTGTCGCGATATTTTCATATGCCGATATATAGATATTTAAAAACATGGTTTTGACTAGGGCTGGGAAAAAATATCGATCCACTGAAATATAGCGATATTTTCATATGCTGATATCATATCGATATTTAAAAGTGCGGTATTGATCTATTTTACTGATGAAATCTCGCGAGATTTTGTCGTTCAGTCACGTAGTCTTGCGGGATTTTGTGAAATCTCGCGAGAATTTGTAAGATAACGCTGAAATCTCACAAGATTCCGTTGGTAAAATAGATCAATATCGCATTTTAAAATATTTATATGAAATCTGCACATGAAAATATCACGATATTTTTTAAAATCGGCATATGAAAATATCAGCATATTTCAGTGTATCGATATTTTCACACCCCTAGGCTATATGTTCATGTGTTAATCTGGTTTTTTCATAATCGGATTATTCTGCCCTATACCGATATCTGGGTTGTGCACACGAACTGAGCTTCAGTCTGCAGCTCTCACCGTCCACGTTTGCTGTGTGCAGACGAGGAGGAAGCCTCCAACCCGGGTTTCCCCCTCACTTACGCTGATGATGATGATGAAGAGTGGGAGCAGCAGGTGGGGGAACCGATGGTCCGATCCATACAAAAGCGCGAAGACCAGAAGGACCCGGACTTCCATTTACCATCAAGGTTGTGCACCCGGTCACGGTGGTGTCCGTGCACTGTTGACATTTTCTTACTTTCTCAGCACCTCCATCAACTGTTTTTTAAAACGTTCTGCTTTACGTGACGTCAGCGGAGATGCAGAAGTATAAACGCAACGAACCGCAGCAGCAAACGCTGGAAAACACTTTTAAACGTGAGAAATTCTCAGAAGAGGAAGTAAATCTTTATTGTTAGTTGTACAACTTAAAAACTAAGATTCTGTGGTAATCATTACTTTTAGGGCTGGGGAAAAAATCGATACACTGAAATATCGCAATATTTTCATATACAGATTTCATATATTCCCAACGAAGTCTCGCGAGATTTCATAAGATAATGGCGAAATCTCGCGAGATTTACACGAAAACCCGCAAAATTTAGTTAGATGAACAATGAAATTTCGCGAAATTTCATTAGTAAAATAGATCTATACCACATTTTTTCATATCAATATGATATCAGCATATGAAAATATTGCGATATTTCAGTGTATCGATTTATTTTTTTTTCCCAGCCCTAATTGTTTTCATGTGTTCGTGTTTTATAGATTAACCTCTGCTTGGCCGCTAATGATAAGTGATAAATATAATTGACTTATGTCAAATATGATAGATTTCTTTAAAATAACAGCCACTTGATTGGTCGTTGTATCGGAAGATGGCTAAACCACGAGTATCGGAACGTCCCAGAATAAAACCACTAGGGCTGAAAAAAATATCGATGCACAGAAAAATCTTGATATTTTCATATGCTGATATCATACCGATGTTTTAAAGACGCTGTATCGATCTATTTTACTAACAAAATCTTGTGACATTTTTGTCATTCTGTTACGAATTTTTGCGGGTTTTCACGAAATCTCGCGAGATTTCATAAGATAATAATGAAATCTCGCGAGATTTTGTTGGTACACTTGTTCAGTATTGCGTTTTTGAATATCAGCATGAAATCTGCATATGAAAATATCGCGATATTTACGTGTATTGATATTTTTTCCCTAAAAACCACTAAATAAATGACAAAAGGAAAGTCCAATAAGTAGTAGACCAGTAACAGACCAGTAAAACCAGATCAAAGGTTCTTCTTTGTTCCTATGGTGGGTCACACATCAGCTTCTCTGCTCAATGCTGCCCCCCTGTGGCTCCCAGAGGAGTTACTGTGTTACACCAGAGAACAAATCCACATGGATTCTTGTTCCTGTCGTATTGTTTTGCGCTGAATCCATTTCCGCCGGATGTCAAGCTGTAAAAGTTCCAGTCAAGTCATATTTATTGATTAATTAGCACAGCCATTCCCAAACTTCAGAACACCAAGGCCCACTTTAAAATGTGAAATCTCTGCGGCCCACCCAAACCTGAAATCACAACTGTGAGCAACACATGAGACACCAGAATAAATTCCCAAACTTTTAATCAAAACTGTGATGTACCTTCAATTAAAAAAGAATAAATTCTCAAAGTTTTTAATAAAAAATGCCCACGAGCCACGGCTCCATTTTTCCCGCCACTACACAAGATGACGTGTTCCTTCAATTATGATCCCTGATCGTGATGACCAGAGAGCTTTTTGCCAACAGGTTTGTTATTACTGCTGAATATTTTTTTTAAATCACGCAGTTTGTTAAAAGGTGATATTTCCTTTTAGTAATATCCTGATATTTTTATGGCATGTCACGATATAAATCTCAATATTTTACGTAAGCCTTGAATTAATGCTTTGATGCATATAATTACATCAGTGAGATGATTCTGTGTCTGCATTAAACATTCCTGTTCATACTGCATACATATTTGCTGATTTTAAAAGGAAAATGAAAAAGGACCAGATTATGCTATAAAGCCATTTTCCATGCTTTTCTTGATAAGTGATTTTGGATATTAAATTCTTACATCAGTATCTATGGTATTTTACTGCCAAAATCAGTGCTTTTAGGCATTCTGTATTTTCTTTTCTGTCTGTTTTAGTCATGATTAACACCACAGTTGGTACTCGATTGCATAACCATTATTTTTGACAAAGGTGGTCTCTTGAATTTTACCATGGCTGTCTATATGGTTGTTTGGTATCATTGAAAGGGGGGCATCCAAGGGATTCATTCACATGACCTTTTTAAACCATAAATTACTCATATTTTTCCACAATTTTTGTCTAAACTATAGTTAACTTGATCGGGACATCAGGACCAAATTTCAACAACTGCAATACTTAAAGGACTTAATAGACATCTGGCAGAAATGGGAAACACTTTTACACCAAAATACCTACTAACTTATTTTCTGATGGGTCTTTCCCAAATTGTGTCCTGACTAGTAATGAAAAAGGACCAGATTACGCCCGTAAATGGCGCAAGAGACACATGAAATGCTCGATGTTCATCTTTAGCGTAAAAAATGAATGGACCTGAAGACTTCCAGCCAATCAGAACTGATCTCTGACTGTCCTGCAGGTCGGATTCACACGTGACTCCGTTTGCCCGGAGGAGGCCTGGCAGACCTCGGCTCAGTGACCCGAAAAACCACCTGGACATCAGGGTCTGGTTTCTGGAGGACTCTGAGATTAAGGTGCTGTCAAACACAGGTCAGTAGTTTTCATCATCTAGTTAAGTTTGACAGATGAAACATCACTTCCATCCTCAACATGACTCGTCTTCTAACGGAGTCAACGTTGAACCTGATCGCAGCATTTTAAAGTCCTCCTGTGATTTCCTCCTCTAGTTTTTAAGGACATCACCATGCAGGACCTGAGGTGTCCTCGTGGTCTACAGGAGGCCGACTTCCTGAACCTGCTGAAGGCCGCCTTGCCTCAGCTGGCAGCCGAGGACAAACCGTTCTGCATCTTCAGAACTGATCAGAGCAGGAAGCTGAAGAGGTTCAGGGTGAAGACTCTGACCCCAGAGGAGATCTACAGGAGCTTCCAGCCCAGCAAGGCCCAGAGGGTCTCCCTGTACTTCAAGCTGCTGGTAGGCCTGCAGAGACTCCTCCTGAGTCAGACATGTTTATACCGCGATGTCAGCTCGAAGGTGTGAGAGCTGGGAGAGGATGAAACGCACCCGAAACGCACATGAAACACACGAAACACACATGAAACACACATGAAACGCACATGAAACGCACATGAAACACACACGAAACGCACATGAAACACACGAAACGCAAATGAAACACACATGAAATGCACACGAAACACACATGAAACACACGAAACGCACATGAAACACACGAAACGCACACGAAACACACATGAAACACACGAAACACACATGAAACACACGAAACGCACATGAAACACACGAAACGCACATGAAACACACGAAACGCACATGAAACGCACATGAAACACACGAAACGCACACGAAACACACGAAGCGCATGAAACCCATGAAACACACGAAACGCACATGAAACACACATGAAACGCACAAGAAACACACGAAACGCACATGAAACACACGAAACGCACATGAAACACACGAAACGCACATGAAACGCACACGAAACGCACATGAAACACACGAAACGCACATGAAACACACGAAACGCACATGAAACGCACACGAAACGCACATAAAACACACGAAACGCACACAAAACGCATTAAACACACGAAACACATGAAACGCACATGAAACACACGAAACGCACACGAAACGCATTAAACACATGAAACGCACATGAAACACACGAAACGCACTAAACGCACACGAAACGCACATGAAACACACGAAACGCACATGAAACACACGACACGCACACGAAATGCACATAAAACACATGAAACGCACACGAAACGCACATGAAACACATGAAACGCACACGAAACACACGAAACGCACATGAAACACAATAAACACACAAAACACATGAAACGCACGAAACGCACATGAAACACACGAAACGCACATGAAACACACGAAACGCATTAAACACACGAAATACATGAAACGCACGAAACGCACATGAAACACATGAAACGCACACAAAACGCACATGAAACACACGAAACGCACATGAAACACACGAAACGCACATGAAACACGAAACGCACATGAAAGACATGAAACACACGAAACGCACATGAAACGCACACAATACACACGAAACGCACATGAAAGACATGAAACACATGAAACGCACACAATACACACGAAACACACGAAACGAACACGAAACGCACATGAAACACATGAAACGCACGCGAAACGCACATGAAACGCACACAATACACACGAAACGCACACAATACACATGAAACGCACACGAAACACATGAAACGCACACAAAACGCACATGAAACACGCGAAACGCATATGAAACACGAAACGCACATGAAACACAATAAACACACAAAACACATGAAACGCACATGAAACGCACACGAAACGCTCATGAAACACACAAAACGCACACAAAACGCATTAAACACACGAAACACATGAAACGCACATGAAACACACGACACGCACACGAAACGCACATAAAACACATGAAACGCACACGAAACGCACATGAAACACATGAAACGCACACGAAACACACGAAACGCACATGAAACACAATAAACACACAAAACACATGAAACGCACGAAACGCACATGAAACACACGAAACGCACATGAAACACACGAAACGCATTAAACACACGAAATACATGAAACGCACGAAACGCACATGAAACACATGAAACGCACACAAAACGCACATGAAACACACGAAACGCACATGAAACACACGAAACGCACATGAAACACACGAAACGCACACGAAACACACGAAACGAACACGAAACGCACATGAAACACATGAAACGCACACGAAACGCACATGAAACGCACACAATACACACGAAACGCACACAATACACATGAAACGCACACGAAACACACGAAACGCACACAATACACATGAAACGCACACGAAACACATGAAACGCACACAAAACGCACATGAAACACGCGAAACGCATATGAAACACGAAACGCACATAAAAACACACGAAACGCACATGAAACGCATGAAACACACGAAACGCACATGAAATGCACATGTCTGCAAACCAGAACTGAGAGTAAACAGGTGAAGATGATGCTGCACAGAACAGTAAGTATAAGGATGATGATGCACAGTACAGGAAGGATGAAGATGATGCTAGATTAACCGTCATTATGGGGCATCAGTGAAAAACTCTGCCGAAGTTCTCTGGCGGGTCGTCAAGAAATGGCAACAATCCAACCAAAACCTAAACCAGGACCTGAGAGATTCTCCGTGACCTTAAGTTAATCCATCTACTGTTGGACAAAGCCTCATCAGAAATGGTTTCCATGGAAACGTAGCTGTCTAAAAGCCAGAAAAGGCTGATGTATGTAACATGGCAAAGGAACTGGATGATTATTTTGATAGATCTGATGGAGGGACGGATCCTCCCAGAATCTGTAGCTCATCATTTATGCAGTGTGGGATCGTCTGGACAGAGAACGGCACAGAAGGCAGAAACATCTGAAGATCTTTGGATAGTCCTTAAAGGATTGTGTAGAACTGGTCCTGAAGACTACGTAGGGGATCTTGTTTAACTATAAGTAATTACTGAAGTGTCCAAAGACAGTTGTTGATATTTGATAAAACATTGTGGCCATTACTGGAGAAAACTAATAACTTAACATGACATGAGTATTGATGATACTGGTCTCCACAAGCAGCAGATATAAGATGAACAGTTTAGAAATGGACTGACCCTGTTTTGTGTATATTCTGTATTTAATCATCTGTAAAGTGTGTAATGTGAGAACAAACTCTTGTAGACACGAGAGGATGAAGAGCATGAGAAAGACGAGGAAGATCCTCTGATGCATCCAACGCACAGCGACCCCCCTCCTGCTGACCCGGAGGTGATGGAGGGCTGTGAAACGGGACTTGGTTCAAGGTGATTTAAAAACAGAACTTCCTAATATTGAATGCACATCTTAGATGAAAACTGCAGGTGTTTGGTACCGGTCTGGTACCGGTTTCTGGGCGGCTTGAAGAGACATGCCTGGACTCAATGCTGATGAGCCGCAGGGAGTCTGTGAAATCTGTGGAGATGACACAAAGGTCACATGACCTTTTTAAACCATAAATTACACACATTTCCCCACAATTTTTCTAATAAAATACAGTTTATTTGACCCCTGTGGGATCAAGAGACATCAGGGACCAAAAATCATAAATTGTAATTCCTAAAGGGACTAGAGGCAGGAACTTTTAAAGAACCAAACACGCATGTCCATTTTTTTTAATGCTAATGAGTAATGAAGCGCTAAATACCAAAAAGAACGTTTCCACCCACGTTTCTCTCTGCTGCCTTGAACAGGCTGTGTGCTGCATAAAGCTGCAATTTGGTGTCCGAATTTCCCGCGCTGCCCTGCGGACGTGACGTCAAATCACGCTGCATCCGCATCCCCGACAGGTTTGATACAGGAAGAAGACGGTGGCGGTAAATTCAAACACTGTAAGCGATAGTTATGGATTCTTCTGCCGTCAGCAAACGATCCAGATAAAAAGTGGAACTATGAAAAAAAAGCGTCGTAAACAACATTATAGTTTCAGTTTGTGCTCCCGTGACGGTTCGGCTCGCGACTGAGGTTACCTGAAGCGCAAGTCGCGAGTTTCATTTCTTAGTCTTTCCTCTAGTCCCCTTAATGGACTTAATAGACATCTGGCAGAAATGGAAAACACTTTTACCCCAAAATACGTACCACCAGAGTTCCTGTGCTGTGGAAGACATCCTGTCTTGTTCCAGTCCCAAAAAACTTCAACCAGCTGAACCAGATGACTACAGACCAGTTGCCCTGACATCTCACATCATGAAAGTCCTGGAAAGACTCTTCCAGCCAATCAGAACTGATCTCTGACTGTCCTGCAGATCGGATTCACACGTGACTCCGTTTGCCCGGAGGAGGCCTGGCAGACCTCGGCTCAGTGACCCGAAAAACCACCTGGACATCAGGGTCTGGTTTCTGGAGGACTCTGAGATTAAGGTGCTGTCAAACACAGGTCAGTAGTTTTCATCATCTAGTTAAGTTTGACAGATGAAAACATCAGTTCCATCCTCAACATGACTCGTCTTCTAACGGAGTCAACGTTGAACCTGATCGCAGCATTTTAAAGTCCTCCTGTGATTTCCTCCTCTAGTTTTTAAGGACATCACCATGCAGGACCTGAGGTGTCCTCGTGGTCTACAGGAGGCCGACTTCCTGAACCTGCTGAAGGCCGCCTTGCCTCAGCTGGCAGCCGAGGACAAACAGTTCTGCATCTTCAGAACTGATCAGAGCAGGAAGCTGAAGAGGTTCAGGGTGAAGACTCTGACCCCAGAGGAGATCTACAGGAGCTTCCAGCCCAGCAAGGCCCAGAGGGTCTCCCTGTACTTCAAGCTGCTGGTAGGCCTGCAGAGACTCCTCCTCCTGAGTCAGACATGTTTATACCGCGATGTCAGCTCGAAGGTGTGAGAGCTGGGAGAGGACGAAACGCACACGAAACACACGAAACGCATGAAACGCATGAAACACATGAAATGCACATGTCTGCAAACCAGAACTGAGAGTAAACAGGTGAAGATGATGCTGCTGCACAGAACAGTAAGTATAAGGATGATGATGCACAGTACAGGAAGGATGAAGATGATGCTAGATTAACCGTCATTATGGGGCATCAGTGAGAAACTCTGCAGAAGTTCTCTGGCGTGTCTTCAAGAAATGGCAACAATCCAACCAAAACCTAAACCAGGACCTGAGAGATTCTCCGTGACCTTAAGTTAAACCATCTACTGTTGGACAAAGCCTCATCAGAAATGGTTTCCATGGAAACGTAGCTGTCTAGAAGCCAGTAAAAACACTGTTGTATGTAACATGGCAAAGGAACTGGATGATTATTTTGATAGATCAGATGGAGGGACGGATCCTTCCAGAATGGTATTTTGATAGGTCCGAGGACGGGTCCTCCGAACGTATTTAGGTCCGGAAGGACGGGTCCTCCCAGAATCGATTTAAGTCCGTAAGGGACGACCTCCCAGAACGATAAGGTCCATGAAGGGACGGGTCCTCCCAAACGATTTTATAGGTCCGATGGAAGGACGGGTCCCCCAACGATTATAGGTCCAGGAAGGTCGGATCCTCCCAGAATCGATTAAGGTCCATGGAAGGACGGGTCCTCCCAGAACATTTATAGGTCAGATGGAAGTCGTATCCTCCCAGATCGTATTATAGGTCCGAGGAAGGACGGGTCCCCCACGATATAGGTCCATGGAAGGTCGGACCTCCCAGAATCGTATTGATAGGTCCGTGGAAGGACAGGCCTCCCAGAATCGATTTTAAGGTCCGATGGAAGGTCGGATCCTCCCAAATCGTATTTATAGGTCCGATGGAAGGACGGGTCCTCCCAGAATCGTATTTTATAGGTCAGATGGAAGTCGTATCCTCCCAGAATCGTATTTAAGGTCCGATGGAAGGACGGGTCCTCCCAGAATCGATTTATAGGTCCGTTGAAGGACGGGTCCTCCCAGAATCGTATTTATAGGTCCGATGGAAGGTCGGATCCCCCAGAACGATTTATAGGTCCGTGAAGGGACGGGTCCTCCCAAATCGTATTTTATAGGTCCGATGGAAGGCGGGTCCTCCCAGAACGATTTATAGGTTCGTAAGGGACGGGTCCTCCCAATCGTATTTTATAGGTCCGAGGAAGGACGGGTCCCCCAATCGATTTATAGGTCCGGAAGGTCGGATCCTCCCAGAATCGATGATAGGTCCGTTGAAGGGACGGGTCCTCCCAGAATCGTATTTTGATAGGTCCGATGGAAGGACGGGTCCTCCCAGAATCGTATTTTGATAGGTCCGTTGAAGGGACGGGTCCTCCCAGAATCGTATTTTGATAGGTCCGATGGAAGGTCGGATCCTCCCAGAATCGTATTTTGATAGGTCCGATGAAGGACGGGTCCTCCCAGAATCGTATTTTATAGGTCCGATGAAGGGACGGGTCCTCCCAGAATCGTATTTTATAGGTCCGATGGAAGGTCGGATCCTCACAGAATCGTATTTTGATAGGTCCGATGGAAGGCGGGTCCTCCCAGAATCGTATTTTGATAGGTCCGCTGAAGGGACGGGTCCTCCCAGAATCGTATTTTATAGTCCGATGGAAGGTCGGATCCTCCCAGAATCGTATTTATAGGTCCGATGGAAGGTCGGATCCTCCCAGAATCGTATTTTATAGGTCCGATGGAAGGACGGGTACTCCCAGAATCGATTTTATAGGTCCGTTGAAGGGACGGGTCCTCCCAGAATCGTATTTTGATAGGTCCGATGGAAGGTCGGATCCTCCCAGAATCATATTATATAGGTCCGTTGAAGGGACGGGCCTCCCAGAATCGTATTTTATAGGTCCGATGGAAGGACGGGTCCTCCCAGAATCGTATTTTATAGGTCCGTGAAGGGACGGGTCCTCCCAGAATCGTATTTTATAGGTCCGATGGAAGGTCGGATCCTCTCAGAATCGTATTTTGATAGGTCCGATGGAAATATGGGTCCTCAGAGAAACTTAGTTTGATAGGTCCGATGGAAGGTCGTATCCTTCCAGAATGGTGTTTTGACAGGTCCAATGGAAGGACGGGTCCTCCCAGAATCGTATTTTGACAGGTCCAATGGAAGGCGGGTCCTCCCAGAATCGTATTTTGATAGGTCCGATGGAAGGATGGATCCTCCTGGAATCTGCACCTCATCATTGATGCAGTGTGGGATCGCCTGGACAGAGAACGGCACAGAAGGCAGAAACATCTGAAGATCTTTGGATAGTCCTTCAAGGATTGTGTAGAACTGGTCCTGAAGACTACGTAGGGGATCTTATTTAACTATAAGTAATTACTGAAGTGTCCAAGGACAGTTGTTGATATTTGATAAAACGTCATGGCCGTTACTGGAGGAAACTAATAACTTAACATGACATGAGTATTGATGATACTGGTCGCCACAAGCAGCAGATATAAGATGAACAGTTTGTCTGAGAGGGTTTACATGTTCACTTGAAGCTCCTTTAGAAACGGGCTGACGGTGTTTTGTGTATATTCTGTATTTAATCATTTGTAAAGTGTGTAATGTGAGAACAAACTCTTGCAGACACGAGAGGATGAAGAGCAGGAGAAAGACGAGGAAGATCCTCTGATGCAACCACCGCACAGCTGCCCCCCTCCTAGTGACCCGGAGGTGATGGAGGGCAGTGAAACGGGACTTGGTTCAAGGTGATTTAAAAACAGAACTTCCTAATACTGAATGCACATCTTCGATGAAAACTGCAGGTGTTTGTAAAACCAGTTTTCCTCCTCAGGAGCCCCGATCATCATGAAGACGATCAGCTCCAGGAGCAGGAGGCAGAAGATGCAGACGAGGGCGCTGTGCTCTCCAGCAGCGACAACGATGACCGCGAGGCGCTGGAAGATGATGGTGATTGGCTCCCGAGTCCTGAGTCGACGAATAAACATCCCCAAACTGACGTGGAGAAGCATGAGAAGAGAAAGAGGGCCTGTAAAGTTTGCGGAGTCTGGTACCGCTTTCTGGGCAGCTTGAAGAGACACGCCTGGACTCACGCCGACGAGCCACAGGGAGTCTGTGGAATCTGTGGAGAGAAATTTGAGTCCATGGACGAGTTAAAGGGACATCTTAAAGACCACCATGAAATTCACGTCTGTTCGGATTGTGGGAAGTCTTTCATCTCCGCCGGGAGTCTGAACAAACACAAGGCTGTGCACACAGGAGAGGGTTTGTTCACGTGTAACATGTGCAGCAGGAGCTTTCCTCACCTTGCTACCCTGAATAATCACCACAGCGTTCACCTGAAAGAAAAACCACACAAGTGCGACATCTGCGAGAAGTCGTACGCCATGGAGGCGCAGCTCAAACTTCACAAGAAGCTGCACGCGAGCAAAGAACGGTTCCAGTGCAACGTGTGCGGTCGGACCGTCTCGGACCGCCGCTCTCTGGCCTTCCACAAGCTGACCCACACGGAGGAACGCCGCCACGCCTGCGAGCTCTGCGGGAAAAGCTTCAAGCTTCGCAACACGCTGAAGTCGCACATGCGGACGCACACGGTCCGAGAGCGGCCATTTCTCTGCCACGTCTGCTCCAAGAGCTTCTACTCCAATCAGCTTCTGGAGATCCACATGGTGACCCACAGCGACGAGAAGCCGTTTCTGTGCACCGTGTGCGGCGTGTCCTTCCACATGAACGGCAGCCTGAAGAGTCACATGCGAGTCCACACCGGAGAAAAGCCGTACCAGTGCTCCAAATGTGGCCGCTTGTTCAGGTATAAGGGAATCCTGAACAGCCACATGAAGAGCCACCTAGGCATCAAAAAGTACATATGTGGGGTTTGTGGGAAAGGATCCGCCCGTCCGGACCACCTGAAGGTCCACATGAGGACCCACAACGGAGAGAGACCCTACAAATGCACCATCTGCGACAAAGCCTTCACCCAGAGCCACTGTCTGAAAACACACATGAAGAGCCACCAGACTGAGGAAAAACCCGTTCTCCAGCCGTCCACGTTGTGAAAAAGAATTCACATCACCTTTACGGCAACGCTCCAGCAGCGAGTGGAGCAAGCGAGGAAGAAAGACCCGGCATCAGCATTCCAGACACGATGAGTCCAGGTCAGAAGACGACGAAGCGCTGGACATTTTCATCCGTTTCTACCTCATGTAAACTTTATAACTACTGATGAAAGACAGACCACAGATTGTTAACGCTTTGTTTACTGTACAAGTTTGATAGTTTACCCTTAAAGGACCATTTTCGTCCGTCTGGTGTTGACATGGAGTCTTTTGAAGTCGAGGATGTGAGTCAATTTGGTGTGTTCTGTGTCGTCGGCCGTCTGCAGCCAGTACCATTGGCTAGGTCTGTGCGATATACTGATATATCGTGATATGATTTTTACATGACAGACATAACACGTCATTATATTGCGGTATTAGTTGTGCAAATTTTTTTGCTTTATTTTTTCGTAATGACCCAGCTGCACCTTGACTGACTACAAAGGGGTCACCAGATTGTCACGATATTTTCATAAGCCGATACCATATCTATATTTAAAAACGCGGTATCATCTATTTTACTCATGAAATCTTGCGAGATATCATTTTATAAAATCTCATGAGATTTCACGAAATACCGCAAGATTTGTAACAACAATGAATACTGTTAGATTTCGTAACAGAATGAACACTACCACAGTAACAGAACGATGAAATCTTGCTGTATTTTGTGAAATCTCATGAGATTTTGTAACAAAACGATATCTCGCAAGATTTCATTAGTAATATACATCAATACCACATTTTAAAATATAGATATGGTATCGGCATATAAAAATATTGCAATATTTCAGTGTATCAATATTTTTTCCCACCCCTATTATCTAAACAGTCTGGAAGACAATCCTCCCCAAGACTTTTAAAAAGGAATCATAAAAAAACAGCCATCTATCTTTAATAACTTCGATTTAACGAACATTTCTAACCCGCGTTTTGTCAGTTCCATCACTGCAGTGGAGCGATACCTTTATGCTAAACATGTTTCAATTAGGGCTGTCAAAAATTAATCCTGTTGTCAAACAAGATAGTTTTTTATTAGTACTGCTATCTGCAGAAAATACATTACCAGCTTTCCATCATCACGGTCATTTGTATCATGTAACGCAGGGGTTTCAAAGTGATTCCTGAAAGGACCGTGTGGCTGCTGGTTTTCTGAGTGGCTGTAGCTCAGGTGGAAGAGCAATCGTCTTTCAACCGGAGGGTTGTGGGATCGATTCCAGGATTCCCCAGACTACATGCCGAAGTGTCCTTGGGCAAGACACTGAACCCCAAGTTGCCTCCCGATGTGCCCATCGGGGTATGAATGTGTGTGTGACTGGGTGAATGTGATAAGTAGTGTAAAGCGCTTTGAGCAGTTAGTATGACTGGAAAAGCGCTATATAAGTGCAGTCCTTTTCCCATATCCAACCACGCAGTAGTACAACCATAACCCTACCCCTCCACAGATAAAAACCTGGACGGGTACCCTTATATCCGACCCGGCCTACTTTTTTGGCACCCTTCGGTAGGGATACTGATCTAACCGATCTGGACCAAAGAGGTGGAGCTAACACAAAGCAATACATTGATTTGTTGAAAAATCTCACTTCCCGCGTGACAAAGCGTAAAAACGAAGCCGGGGTGACTCCTTTTGTTTCTGTCATGTGTGGTGCCGGTGTTTTGGTTAAATGGCGTTGCACGGCGATGATGTCACGCGATCACGTAGCAGCGCTGTCCAGCTAATTCCCCGCCTCCAGAGTAAGGGTACAGGTTGCTGTGGGGACGCAGCGTGAAATCAACACATCCGTACCAAAACCCACCCGATCCGGCCTGGCCTGACCCGACCCAGACCCGCGGGTGGAAACGGGGCTAAAGCTATTATAAAAGCTAACTCACTAGCTTTCCCTCATCACGGTCATAAGTATCACGTTACATCTTTTCACGTTACATCACTTTACCTGAAGTGTCCGGGCGGCAGCCGCAGATTCTGCTGCCACACTTTGCAGATGTATCTGGGTCATCAGATTGGTATGAAAATATTTGCTTTTGGACATTTCAAAATAGTTCTGGATCCGGGACGTGCACCAATGTGATCGATTTAATAATGAATTGCTACACTCCTGTTGTAATAGTTTTTGTTGTTATTACGATCTCAGTAAACAGTTGTAACAGCTGTGGGACTTTTTAAATGTGGGGGGGCTGGAGGAAGCGGAGATCTCGGAAGGGGCGGGGCTTGCCAGTTCTACCAATCACCGAATATCTACATATTTCAGTTCCTATGGAACCCTGAAAAGACCCTGCCTCAGAGTAGGAGCTAAAAAGGTTCTAGGAACTGAGGGCCGAGGTTCCTTTATGTCCGAATGTGCAAAAAAAAAAAAACAGCCTGGTTCCTGAAAAGGTTCTAGGAACTCCAAAAGGTTCCTACTGTCCGAAAGCACCTATTGATATCTATATGAACACTAGATGGGACATGAGGACATTTTGAACTGGCAGCCATCTTTCAACGGTCAGCTCGCTTACTCATTACATTGATTTAATGGTGAATGTACTTTTTAAACAACCACAACTTGCTCAATTTTCAAAGGGTTTGTTTTGCTTTAATGTCAGAGATGTAGTTATGAAGGTGCAATTATTATTATTGCCCAGGAAATAAAAGGCCCCAGAAACCTTCATTCAGGAGGCAATAGTTCGCAAGTGTATCTATCTGCGGCTTGCAACCCAGTGGGCGTGTCCTATGGTGGGCGTGTCCTATAGTGGGCGTGTCCCATTGTGGGTGGGTCTGGTTAGGTTTAGGGGAAGGGTCAGGGGTAGGGCTAGATTTTACCGTGCTCTCATTGGCCTGGTGGGCGTGTCGTCGAGTATCGTCACACTACGACACGCCCACTCTATGACACGCCCCTGTCTTGCGAGCCGCAGATAGACCCTTCTCATAGTTCGTGCTGCTACAGCCTCAGCTTGCAACACCGACATGTGGATTGTTAACTTTTGGTATCGTGTTCTTAGTGTTAGTACTTTGTTTTATAGCCTTGCTTTGTTATTTTTTTGAACCAGTACTTTTTTGAGGATCTTTTAGTTTGGACAGTGTGTTTTTTCTTTTTGTTTTGAGTTGACTGTTAAGTCTTTACTTTTACGGTTAACAGCCCTTTTGGCTCGCTTTTTGTTGCGATAGCCTGGGATAGTTAGGTTTTTGTAAGTCATAAATGTTTGTGTACTGTAGGAATTTCTTTTAGATGTTCTTTTGGTTTTCTTAGTTAATTCTGCTGCTCCCTTTTGTAAATAGAAGACCGGCATTTTGTTTTGTGTTTCATTGGACTAACCGGCTGTTCCTTTTTCAGATAAGTTGTAAGCAGCATCTCGACCCCCAGTTCTGCAGAGCACATACCTGCCGTGTGTCTGTCCTGTCAACATTTCAATAAACTGTGATTCACCTTCACATCTGTCACGTTTCCCTTTATTGCGGCTCCCAACATCACTTGTTGATCTTTGGCTGCTCCTGATTGGACAGTACCGTCAATTTAAGCTCTGATTGGTGGACAGTTTGACAGGAAGTGGCTTCATCATTTCCAGCTCTTAGCAACATAGTGACAATGATCTTTTTATGATGAAGATGGGATAAAAAATAATGGTGTTATCATGGATCATTGTGGATTCACTAGATAGTCTGAATAAACATGATATTTAGTGGCTGCATTGTAAACCTCCTGGACAGCCCCACCATAGATGGGTTTCCAACCAGGGGGCAAAAAGCCTGTTTTGTACTGAAGTCTATGGCCAAACACACTCGTATCATTAATAAAAATGTAAAGTAACCTGAAAAAACACACAGATCGTTGTGTTTTAAACTATATTGTATGAATATGTATTTTGATGACACAAAATTGCCGATGCAGCATTGCTGTTTTGTGTTTCTATTATCATTACACTATGCAAGGGTTGCACCTGGAAACAGCATTTTTCTTTTTAAAACATGGATATTATTAGTGTTGGACCTTATTTGAAATTTGCCTGAAAATTTTGAGTTAGAAAGCAGCTTAAACTTTCATTTAAACTTGTTCAAATAGACCACAACAGTCTGCTGTCTACAGCAGGTTCTGATGTCGTCTTCACCTCCTCCACACAGGAGCAACTTTCACTAGTCTGGATTAAACCAGGCAAAGACGACATTATCACTACGTTTGGAAAGGAGCTGATTCTAACTGTTAGGGACTAACACGCATTGCTGTCGGTAAGTCTCGCTGCTTGTGTAACGTTCTGCTTTATTGTGTATGAAATCCTAGTAGACAGTAGACAGACTAGCTAACTGCTAACAAGCTAACGGCATAAACTCAAACGCCATCTGATTTACGACCACACTACTTTGTATTAAATCTCTGGGATGCGTTGTCAGCAGTGTCATGAACTTGCACTGGCATGCTTCATGGAAGTAAGATATAATACTGTTTAGGCCAAAAAATATATACTAAATGATGGTTTCCAGTAAATTCTGGACGCTACCCACTCTGGACACTTGGATTACATTGGACGAGCAGCATGGAGGAATATTGACAAGTTTTTGTGGACTTTTATGGACCTTTTTGTTTCAGGCACTGGTGAACTCCATTATATGAGAATTGGCGGATAACGAAAACAAACACCTTTTACATGCGTATACATCCACTTGTGGTATGGTCTTAATTTTGGGGAAAATGAGTTATCCTGTAAACGGCAGATTCACAAAACCAGACCAGAAGACAATCATTTCCTTCCTAATTAGCCCGCTGATAAAGTTTTGCCCCCTAATTTAGCACATTTGTTTGTTTATAGGTTTTTTATTATTATTATTTAGTGTTTCCATGAATGGATTTTGTTAAATGAAGGAACAAATCATTTTAAAAACATTTTACTTATACTTTCAAATGAACTGAACACAGAACCACAACAAACAAATAAATAAAATCTGTCTGAATATCATCACAGATTTACTCATTTCTCCACTTTTTCCTGAAGCAGTTTTCAGTCGACTCTTCTTGTTAACTACTGGGACATCTGCGGCAACCATTGATAAAGTACAACCATGAAAAAGGAAAAACAAAAATCAAACATTAATTGGAAAATTATTTATAATTTTCTGTTTCTTCTGTTTTTTTATTCACACCAAAAGAACAACGATGTAAACCTGTCTGACAGCCACTGTTTTAACTGTGTTTAACCATTCCTTGATAAAAGTCTTAGAAACATTTGTATGTTTTGTACCTCTCTGACCAAAATAAACCAATCATAAGGCCTCTTTCCTGCTTCCTGTCTGAAACGACATCCCTAAAATAAATAGAAATATTTTTACAACTACAAAGACTGTTTGTATAATCTTGGTATCATCTGATTGGAGAGATGTGAGATTACCACAGAAGTGTCAGAATAAAGATATGTTACTGTGTCAGAGTCAATTCACCTGAAACACAGTAGAAAATGTAAATGTTATCTCCTCCTAATAAACTACACCACTTTACGTGAAAACCAGAGAAAAGCACCCCAGTTCATCTAGAAAGGAGTAAAGTAGTCCTAGAATGGATAAAGTAGTCCTAGGAATGAATAAAGTAATCTTGGAATGGATAAAGTAGTCCTTAAAATGAATAAAGTAATCCTAGAATGGATAAAGTAGTCCTTAAAATGAATAAAGTAGTCCTTGGAATGGATAAAGTAATCCTAGAATGGATAAAGTAGTCCTAGGAATGAGTAAAGTAGTCCTTTAAATGAATAAAGTAATCCTAGAATAGATAAAGTAGTCCTTAAAATGAATAAAGCAGTCCTAGGAATGAGTAAAGTTGCCCTTGGAATGAATAAAGTAATCCTAGAATGGATAAAGTAGTCCTTAAAATGAATAAAGTAGTCCTTGGAATGAATAAAGTAATCCTAGAATGGATAAAGTAGTCCTAGGAATGAGTAAAGTCGTCCTTAAAGTAGGGGCTCATGGCAGCTCCAGCATGTGGTGCTCGGCCAGGATTTGCTGCGTCCGCTCGTGCACCAGCGTCAGGGCGTGGATGATGACGTGGAGGACGGGCGTGGCCTCCTGCTGCTCCTGCACACACACCAGCTGCAGGAAGTACCTCCTGTCGGGAAGGGCGAGGAAGACGAACTCTGCAGCCTGACGAAGAAACCAGGGGTGGTGGGGGGCCAGCGCCACCTGGTAGGCGTCCCTGAGTGAAGAGAAGATGAACTAGAAAGAGTTTTCGGGTGTAAGGTGTAAAGCAGAAGCGGGGCTACCTGCTGAGCTCGCCGGGCGTTCTGTACCGCCCCTCAACGTCTGGTCCTTCAGACAAGCCCTCCAACATCAGCTTCAGCCACAGCAGCGACCGATGCAGCCGCAGCAGCGTCCTGCATCCAGAGTCTGTACGATGGAGGAAGCTGACCACGCCCGCCTCTAGCTCCGCCTCCACCATGGATCGGACCGACCGATACGCCTCAGGAGGAGAAACGTTAAAGTTAACCAGCGGAAAATGACTTTAAAGAGATACAACACTCACAGAATGATGGTCCTTCATTTTATACTCAATTCATTTTCTACTTAATATCGCAAATGCAGCCAGAGATCCGGGGGGGGGGGGGGGTGAAGGACCGTCATTCTGTGGGTGAACTATCCCTTTAATCTGGTCCTGGATTTACCGGTGAACTGATGTCTCACCCCGGTTTGGAGTCCAAAGGCTGCTCGGGTTGGTGGTCCAGCAGGGTCCGCTGGTTTCCCACCCACTTCCAAACTGTGTTTGAGTGACAGCTCTCGAATCAGTGAAATCTTCTCCTTCACTTTCTGAGAGAAGAAACCGACAATCGTCCCGAGAGACTCCATGAAGCTGAGGAGCACAAACAAAACTCGTGAGAACAGGTCGGTTGGATTTTCATTATTTCTTTTTCTGTTTCTGGCTTCTTTAAGTGGTCAGTGTAGATTTAAACTTGGGTCTAGACCAGGCATCACCAACTCCGAACCTATTGGGCCAGTGTCTGGAAAGTTTTCAACATTTCCGTGCTCCAACACACCTGACTCAAATTCAATGGGTCCGACAGCCTATGAAGTTTTGCTCATTAATCTAAATCAGGTATGCTGACACAGAGTGACGTTGAAAACCTTCCAGACACTGGCCCAAGAGGTCCAGAGTTGGTGATCCCTGGTCTAGACCATGTGTCCTTGTTCCTTTGCGCCTGATTTATTCATTGGGTCACTGTGTAGAACTTCATAGGCTGTTTGATCCCTTTGATTTGAATCAGGTGTGCTGGAGTGGGGACACATCAAAATCCTGAAGAGACAGTGGCCTTTGAGGACCAGGGTTCCCCACCACTAGCCTAGATGGTTGATATGGGGGCTTTGGCCCCATATCAACCATCTAGACCAGTGGTGGGAAACCAATTCCTATTTCCATCCCTAGCCCTACCCCTAGCCCTTCCCCTTGAAACATAGTCCATGGTGCAGAAAATGACATTACGGCTGTTTCTAGAGGAGTTTGCGAGTTTGAGATCCTCTCTTGTAATTTTGTACCAAACACTCGGGCCATTTGTATGCAAAATTTCCCAAATTTGGCCAATCTCACAATGATAAAGAATCCTTGAAAACATTCCTAGATCCAGAAGGTGATCCGGATCACCACCAAAATGTAAAGGGTTCGTCCTTGGGCCGAGGCACACAGCTGGTTAAAATTTCAGGTCAATCCATCCAGAACTTTTTCCATAAACTTGCAGACAAACAAACCAACACTAACACGAAAACTTCTTTGGTGGAGGTAATAATCTCCCTTTTCTTGGCAAATGGATTATTTTTTCGGCTTTGGGCCATAAGACGTCAAAATGAAAGGAAAAGAAGACGCCTTTGAGTCAAGCTTAATGTAAGCGTTGCATTACAGACATGAGCAGATGCACAAAATGTTACGAAACTGGTGATTCTTTCACATTTGCAATAAAACTGTCTGTAATACATTAAAGCTCCTTAAAGTAACGATTTCACTTGCAAAAATTACTCACATTTGGGCATTTCATTGGCTGCCACTGCCAGTTTCCTTGTCATTTAGTAACGTATTTTAGTAACGTATTAGTAACGTATGAAATTGTGGGTAATATCATACCACCCCAGCGAGCGTTTTTTGGTCTTAAAGACGTCTAATGGACATCTCATGGTCCTTAGACATTTTGGCTAAAATCAGTCAACCACTGGTCTAAAAATGAAAGTTTTTCGGCCGTCTAAGCTTAGACTAAATCTAAACTACACTGTACATTGATCAATGACTGTTAAAATGTTTGAATCCAACATTTGGCCATCATTTATACAGCTTAGAGTTGTTTTTTAATTAAATTTTTAATATTAATGGATTAAATTCTAACATCTAGATTTGGGCTACAATATGGACCAATTATGGTCAGGTAAATTCTGGTCGAGAATTGATCTAGAATTCACCCTTTGTAAGGTGAAATAACTTCATTTTGTCCTGGTAACAAGAGTCAGACCTGATAAATTGCTGCAGGAGGGCTGAAAACTGGTTTTAAAAGCTAAGTTTTTCCTAGAACCCTTAAAAACCCTGTAAAGCCGAATGTGTACTTGAGGAGCTGATCCCAGCTCTGCAGGTAGGACTCCAGCAGGATGTCGTCCTCATCATTGGCCAGACTGGACTTGAGGTGCCGCAGCAGGTGTCTGGCCTGGAACGACTGTCCAGGACACTCTTTAATGAGGGACGGGGACATATCCAGCCCTGCCCACTCCTTAGGGACTAACAGGGGACCAGGCTGAAAGACAAAGAAGACCAGAGGTGTGTGGTGAAACTAACTTCATCAATCAGCATACACTCACCCTCCACCTCAACATTTTCCAGCCCTAAGAAGACATTCCTGGAGCTCAGTACGGTGAAAGTGGTACATGTTCAGAAATACAGACTGATCACTGCCTCTCCTGTTCAGCCTTGATCATTTAAAGGTCATAGCCACAACTTTTTCATCAAAACATTTTTTTTTTTTAAATAATACACCCACTTAACATATTGAGGGCTACAAAAATAAATTGTACATTTTTTCAGTTGCATATAAATAATTATTCTATCAATTTTGACGGTTCCAAAATACATAAATATCTACATCTGGTTACCATGGCAACATCTAAACTGAAGCAAAGAGGCTCAAAAGCCCCACAGATGTTGCTTCTTTCCTCAGGGACATGTTAGTTAAGCGTTTGCTAATGCTAATTAGCAGTTTAGATGCTTCTGTAACATTGGTAATGCTAATTGAGTAAGCGAGTGTGAGTGGGCCACCTACTGGCGGGGAGAAGTTAAACTTGACGCTATCACCTTTAAAGGGGGGGCGGGTTGACTTTTTTTTTAGCTTTTTATTATGTTATCATGTCATTCCCTCCCTGTAAAACATGCCCCGGGGGTTATTTTGACTCATTCACGCATATTTGAGAAATCCCTGTCTCCTGTGGAAACAAGCATGGCTGCGAGAATGACTGCTACCACAAAGTACCTCCCATACCACGAAGCCCCTCCCCCTTCCTTGCTAAGCTCCGCCCCACCAGAGCATGAGTGTGTTGTTATGAGGGGAGTGGGCGTGTTGCAAACAGCAGGAGCCATCTTAAAGTGGCAGCAGTGAATTTTTAAGGTGTCAGATACAGACTTGGAGTGATGTCACATTTCTTTAAGTTTGTTTTTATGTATACTGTATTTTCAAAACTACTGAAGGTAACGCAGTTATTTGGTTGTACCATCAAAGGTAATTATGTGCCTAATAATGACATGAAACCCCCTCTTTAAGGAATGTTTATTCAACCCTACACACACACTTTCATCCCTCTCAGGCACTGCTGGGGAATTTAACATGTCACAAACTAGTTCAAAGTTAAGTTCAAGTAGCAGGGCGGGGCCAAGGGGGCGGAGCCTAGAGGCGGCAGTAGCTCCACCCACCTAACCACCACCACAATAAACATAAAGGTCAAACTGGTATCTACTTGTATTTATATTTAGGAACGATGCGTGTGTGTGTGTGTGTGTGCGTGTGTGTGTGTGTGTGTGCGTGCGTGTGCTAGCCGTACCGTGTGGCTGTAAAAAGTCAAACATGGCTGCCAGGAAGAACCGCAGTCTGGTCCTCCGCCCTGAGCTGAGGAGCAGAAATAAAACTGGTGAATGATAATAATAATTTAATAAGCAAATCATTTTTTCTCACAAGGCCCCCATGTTGTTGTACATTATAACTACTGTAAAAAGTAACGATTAAAGGGGTGATGTATCTGAACTGGTCAAACTGGCACCATAACTGGAACCTCCTCTAAAACAGATAAAAGACCAGTAGAATGGTAGAAACCATGAAACACTGAAGCAGATCAGTTTAATTTACTCTAAATAATAATATAAACTTCATGTTTCCTCACAACATTCACAACCAGAAGTTTCCACCAAATCAGCCAATCAAAAGACAGGATTCGTTTGAGGAGGTGGGGCTTAAAGGAAGGAAGTGTTTCTGTTTGCTGTTGCAGCAGAGTTGCAGAACAAACATGAAACATGAGGTGAGCAAAGATCAGGTCGTCTGTAAACGCCGCGTCATCGTAAACAGGAGCCAACATGGCCGCCGTGGCCGGTTTGGATGAAAGAGGGAACTCACGGAGCCAGAAGGAGCTGATGAAGAGGAGCAGAGTCAGCGTGGTGGACAGCAGCAGGTAGCGAAGCAGCAGCGTCTGTCGCAGGAAAACCATGGCAACAACAACAACAAGCACCTTCCCCGCGAGTCCTCCGTCAACTTAAAACTCACATTGTTTACAAGCCGTCACCTCGTCGCGTCCAAACACACAAACACCTCAGAGCGACCTTTGAACTTGACCTTCGTCCTCTCAGCCTGCGTTATCTCATGCGAGCGCACCGTCATCATCCTCGGTGGAATGTGCCGGCTCTGATTTCTGAGGCTGAAACCTGCTCAGATCAGACCAGGACAACTGAAGTCAGGCTCCAGCCCCTGATCTGGAGGTCAGGGATCTGGAGGTTGTTCTGGTTCCAGGATGCAGAGCGGCAGGACGACGAGAGTCCACGTCGTAAAAAAAACTCATGTTTATCTGGTCCAGCCACAGCCACTGAGCTCAGATTTCAGTTATTTACCTTACAGTCTTGTTTTTTACTGGATGTTACTTTGAAACGTGTTGTAGGAAGATAGAAACGGGACATCGTCGCTCCTGCTGGTCGATATTAGTGATATTTTGTCAGCATTGTTGTATAACTCTGATGATTTTGTCTTTTTTAGTGTGAGCATGGGCGTAACCTAGGGGGGTAATGAGGAGGTCTGAACCCATTTTACCTGACAAAACCACACAGTTGTCTCATCTCTGTAGCCATTTAATATGAAATTAACTGTGTTTAAGCTTTAAAAAGTTCAAATGTGGTTCCTAAATTTTCTTTCAACATTTTACCTTCAATCAAATCAGTTTTCAGCCCAGTTCCACTAAACTGGGGTGCAGTTTATATGTTAGTTGAGGGGCCAAACACAGTTAAATCTGATCTCCAGAGGGTCAGACCAGTAAAGTAGCAGCATAAGAACCTATAAAACATGAAAACTCCACATTTTTCTCTTTGTTTTAATCTGAAGAAGAACAAGCACAATATTAAGATGTTTTTATTTTTTTTTATTAACTATCCCTATACAAAAGATTATGAACAAGATTATTGTTTTTTTTATTTTTTTATTTTCATACATCCCATTCAAAAGCAATAATTCATTTCACTGAATTTTAATTTTGTAAATTTTTATTTATTATTAGTTTGTTTAATTTTGTTATTTGAATTACTATTGTGAATTTAGCCTTTTCTTTAATTGGAGGGTAGGAATAATTTTGAAGATGACTGTATATATATATATATATATATATATATATATGCATATATATATATATACGTATATATGCATAAAACTTTGTATCACATAACACAACGTTAGTTATCATCTCACTTTCATTCTCTGATTAGGCCTCATTAGCTGCAGGTGCTGAGTCCACAGCCGTCTGGCAGCATCACATTGAGAGAATCGTCCACTCAGCTGCATTTTGTGAAAAACTTACTTTCTAACTGGTAAAAACCAACAATAATGTATTGATAATTGATTTAATTTTTATGTCTTTTGTGCATGACCATGGCGTAACTGGAATAATGCCCTTCGAGGTTTCCATTATCAGAAAATAATGGACTTCATGAAAGCAACCGTCCTCTTTTTTGTCCATTAATTTCTAATAATGGACACCTTGTCAGGTACTATTCCTTACATTTTTTTTTTTTTTTCTTTTTTTTTTTTTATAAAGTTTTACTTTTTTTTTGAATTTTTATTAATGATTTTCCCGTCCACATTTTTACCTAGATTCTTGCACCCCCCCCCCAAACCCCCCCCCCCCCCACCCCCCCCCCCCTATTTAATATTTTTTTTTTTATTTTATATTTCCCCTATGTGTACAATTCCACATGTGTAGTAATTCCGAGCACCTGAACTGACTCACCTCATCATATCTGAAGTCACATCTATGAAGCCAGAAAGACAGAAAAGGTCGAACAAATGATCCTTTTTTAAAATTTTCTTGTGTGCCTCCGTAGTGTCTCCAAGTAAAGCGTAGCTACGTATACCCCATTTAAAAAAGACAAACAAATAAAATAACCCCCACACTGGTTTAGATGTAAGCAGCAAAATCCAGCAGAAGAAGAAAATGATGCCAGTTCCCCCCTCATCCACTAGGACAAACACCTTGATGGAGGTCTGCGCTCTGTGAGCGCTTTTCTCGTTAATCATTTATTTAAAGGTACAGCGTGTAAGAAAAAATAAAAGGTCAATGGCAGAAAAATGTGATATACAATTGGAAACTGTTTCTATTGATGTGGAATCGCTGCATTAGAATAACTGTAATATGTATAAAAAAAAAAAAAAAAAAAGAATAACTGTTATGTTTATTTTCTTAGAATGAGTCATTTATATCTACCTGGTGGGTGGTGCACATACATGGAAGCTGCCATATTTGTTCCACCATTTTTACTACGGTGTCCCTGAATAGACAAAACAATGTGTGTGAAGTGAGAACCCTCTGAGCTTTAAAACTGCAGTACCAGTTTTTTTTAATGGGAGTTAGAGACTGTTTGGGAATGGTAGTTCCAGATAGTCCAGTCATAGCTACACCTGAGACCACTGATCCACTCAGACAAAAACATCTTTACATCTGGGAGAATTTTGGCCACTAATGGCCACCGTACATTCACAGCAGTGTTGGAATATGAAGTCATTTGAAAGGAAACGTATTTTCTTTCAAATACCCATCTTTACCACTAGATGTCAGTAATTCTTACATACTGTACCTTTAAAAAGTGTCATAAATGAGGCAGCAATTCAAAGATTTAAACTGGCATTTAAAGGGTTAAAATACTAAAAACAACGGAATGTTTGGTAGTTTTGTATGGAAGCCCAAGAGATTCATAATTAAATAAATAAAAAAAACTTTATGAAATATATACCATTTTATTAAATAATATATAATTTGGCCATGAAATACTGTTGTTTAAATGGTTTTGAAAGAAAAAAACAGAAAAAATATCAATGAGTGACAATTTCATAGCAGTTTTTGTGCACCAGGGTCATCAGAGGAGGCAAAATTCACCCAGAGTATGAAAAACATATGAGGGGAAAGACACCAGATTTTAAAAAATGTCTACAAAGAAGTTATTGACTAAATTCATTAGGGCTGGGGAAAAAAATCGATACACTGAAATATCGCAATATTTTCGTATGCAGATTTCATATAGAGATTAAAAAATGAAGTATTGATCTATTTTACCAACGAATTCTCGCGAGATGTCGTAAGATAACGGTGAAATCTCGCGAGATTTCACGAAAACCTGTGATATTTCTTGACTGAACAACGAAATCTCGCGAGATTTCATTAGTAAAATAGATCGATACCACATTTTTACATATCGATATATCAGCATGTGAAAATATTGCGATATTGATCAAGTAAAAGACCTGCAACAGAGTAATCCACACAAAGCTGACCACAAACTCATTTATTGATGGCAAAATGACACAATGTAGCATCCATAGATGATCAAGATGTTCAAGGACACATTTTCCATCAATACATCCGCAGCTTTAACACATTATTCAACACACGCCTCACCTGTGCAAAAATATTTGTGCATATGAGTGTACTTGTGCTTATTTTAAGGTAAAACTCAAGGTTTGATTCAAACTTTTGGTAAGACTAAAGGTTTTCTAACACTTTGGGAAAACTTTATGGCTTCTTAGGCAGAGTTTTCTTTTGGCTTCTTGGTAGGTATAAAGCTGTAAAAAGGGTTTGTTAGAGGAGAATTGGGGCCGTTTTAGTCAGAATTCAGGGTCACAGTAAGAAAATGAGGGTTTTACAGAAGGATAGTAGATAAATACTTCAAAGAGAATGACGGATTAAACTATTTCTATGTGCTAAAAGGATTTTAGTGTGGAAATAAAGGAAAAAGTGGCACATTTAGTGATTGAAACCGAGTTAAGGATCAAGGTTTTAGTTCAGGGAGTCACAATAATTAGTAAAATTCATCTTAAAAATGATTAGTAATATTTCCTTCCCTCCAACCAGCATCTGGAACGTCTCAGCTGAGGATACGCGGAGCGGTTTAGAATGAGCAGGGAGTAAATCAGGATGGTGAGGATGGAGAGCCCTGTTTGACCTCATCAGGTCCAGAAATCAACACCGACATTTAAGACACGCTGGATTCAGCCTGAGTGTTATTGTTGAATTAACCACTTTAACTGTTTGTTTGTTTGTTTGTTTGTATGTAAACACAGAAATTAGCTGCCAGAAATTAAAACTTTGAAACTGGATCAGAGGTCTCCATCCAAGAAAAGTTTCTGTCTGATCTGATTCCCTGCAAATTCCTCCACACCAGCTGATTTATACCTGAAAAATGAATCTGTTGAAAAGTGAGGTCCATCTTTGAAAATGGCTGCCCAGCTCAGAGCTGGACAGACCCCCCCGGCTTCAGCGTCAACCAGACCCAGACTGATCATCTACACGTAAAAGCGCTCATGTGAGTGACGATCCTCACACGTGTGGAAGCATGAATGTGCGCTGAGGTCAGGAGAATCCGTCAGCCTTCACCTGCAGGACGTCGCTGAGCCCAGGACGAGTCTGGAGGACCTGAAGACGGTTCACAAAACAAACAACACATTATTATCTCAGATTTTTAATCATGAATATGGTTAAATGTATTAGCTCATGTTATTAACCCTTTTATGAACCATATCTGATATGTTTCTGAGACCGTTTGCATCACTTTATGGTGGAAACTTTGCTCAAAACCCTGTTGTACACAATCTAGTACTTTGCTACCAGGAGGCAGGAGATGACAATACAGTCACTTTGACTTATCGCACGTTACAAAAATTACTTTTGTTAACTTTATTTTTCATATTTTGTTTAACGGGCCAAATAAGACTTGAGTTTATAATAATTCGATTCATTCCCGTATTTTTTCTTGGGTCGGATTTTTAAGTGTTAACAGTAAACACATCACACAAACTAGGTTAGCAATGATTAGCAAGCTAATATAGTATTACAAGCTGTTGTATTTTGTACTTTTGTTCACTGACAATAAGATCAAGATTAATCTGAAGAGCAAATATCTTGTACATGTAAATGAAAACATGAAGATGCTGCAAAGTTTGTTGGTAAACAGTTTATGTTTTAAGCTAACTTTTAGCTCACATTAGCTGGTCCTTTCTGGTTAACTTTTCTGCCAACTTTTAACTGAACCTATTCAGCGTTTCGTATTTTGGTCCAGGCTAATCTGCAGATTCTGTACCTGCTCCAAAAAATATTAGAACAAGCAGAAATACTGTTGTTTACTAACATTTTGTGCTACCGTTAGCTTGAAGTCCCTCGGGCTAATGCTGCCTTCATGTGGTATATGGGAAGGATGATCCACTTGTGTTCAAGTGATTTGTTGCCGTAATGAAGTGAATAACTGAAGGCTATCTTCGACTAACTAGCCAGCTAGCTGCTAGCTAGCATCTGCTCTGAAGAGGTAAACCAAACAATATATTTTTAAACACAAAACTAAGTCTAAATGGCGATAGAATTAAAGTTCTGTACGTAGCAGAATTATGCAGACTACAAACTAACCAAATAGCAGCAGCGGAGAACTTGCAACATAATTTCCTATTCAGGATATTTTTTTGCTTTCCGCCATTTTGAAAGGTCAAAGTTAACCTCATCTCAGCAACTCAGGTTTTCCATCTTTCCAGTGGAAAGTACAACATGAGTGGGTGTTCAAGTGCATTTATCATGTCGGACTGTGGTATTTACCATAAATACGACACCACATGAAGGCAGCATAAGTGTTAGGGTTAGCTTTTTACCACCATAGAAAGATGATTTCTCATGCTAACGTTAGTTTGCTGCAGTGTTTTTCATGCAATAACACTTTAAATCAAGCTAGTGGGCGTTTATTTTATTTTTGCTCTTTAATAATATTTTTGTGATAGTATTAACTTTAAGTTTTGTGGGCTTATTACTTCCTACCATATTATTTCTCATGCTAACGTTTGTTCGCTGTAGTGTTTTTCATGCAATAACACTTTAAATCAAGCTAGTGGGCGTTTATTTTATGTGTTTGCTCTTTAATAATATTTTTGTGGTAGTATTAGCTTTAAGTTTTGTTGGCTTATTACTTTCTACTATATTATTTCTCATGCTTACTTGTAGCATCTTTTATGCAATCAACACTTTAATGATTCTACTATATTTTGTTTTTTTTATTTTGCAAAAATTCTTGCTAGCACTATTGTGATTTGGGAGTTAGCGTACCTTTGACTACTTCTTTACTTAATTTACTGAGCTAATGTTTTGTGAGTGTTTGCTATCGTTAAGATAAATTTCTAATGCCTTGCTAACATCAGTGATAATTTTCTCATCGTCTAATTTCTTGTGCTAATTTTTCTGAGACTTCATACCTTCTTTATGCAAAATATTTGTTTGATTAAGCTAATGCTATTTTTTTTTTATATAAATAGCTGTTAGTTTCTGGTGTTAAATCATTTATATGTGGGTTTTCTTCAGGTCCCTGAATTTCCTACTGTATAAAAACATGTTTTGTTACTTATGGCAACATATTACTATCATTCTGTGTTTATTCCAGATTATTATTAAACTTATTTCACCCCAGCAGTGAGTGTTTGTCTCTGTGATAAACTGGGGAACCGTCCAGGATGGACCTCACCTCTCGCTAGCAGTGTGAATGGGCTCCAGCTCCTGTACTGGATTAAGCAAGTAGGGATCTTTTTCCTGACAGTTTTAGTCTCAGAGGTGGTGAGTTGATTAAAATAAACCGTATTTCCGCTGAATTCTCTGTAGTTTGTCTCACGAAGCAGCCAATCAGACAGCGGTGTCGACCAGATGTGGCATCTCACCTTCAGTGTGCTGAGAATCTCTCCAAACAGGTGTTGGGCTTCCTGAGAATCTGGTTCTTCAAAATAATCTGACACGGAGACCTCGACCATGATGGATCTGATGTTACTGCACACACCTGTTCAGGCACAAGAAGGAGGGTCTTCATCTTAATCAAAGGGACGTGGGGATTGAGTCTACTTTCACATCAAAGTTCGTGACTCTCACTGTGGAAGTGCAGGATGGCCTGACCGCTGACTGGCGTGTGCATCAGGATGAGTGTGTGCAGACTCTTCAGTCCTGCTTTGCACAGCTCCATCGCCACCTGCAGACCGAGGTCGGTGATACGCTCCAACTCCAGAACCTGCAGGTGGGCGCAGCTACGAACTGAACACAGAACACACACCGATATTCCCGAGCTTCATCACCTTCATTGCTATCAAAACTGCTTTTTTCTCATCAGAAGTGATAGAAAATGGAATAAAAGTCCACAGTTTTCATTAAGAGGCATTAATATCTGACAATCAGGGACGACTTTGATTCTATTTTCAGTCTGGCTCATGAAGCAGAGGTGAACATCTATTGCTGTGTCTGTAGCTGGAAGCTGATGCTACTTGCAGCCTCTAGTGTGTGTTTTTAAACGGGGGAGGGGTCTGCAGGAGCGCGCATAACTAATGGAAGGAAATAAACGTTCTGTCCCTTTACATCGGCCTCTAAAAGTCTCCATTAACACCAGAAAATGTTGCTACATTTTTTGCTAGCTACTTTATCAAACAAAAAAGTTGTCAAAGGGGTCTGAAAACTTGCTTTATACTGTATAGCAACAAAATCGTCCGTTAAACATAATTAACACGTTAGAGGCCCGCCATTAATTTTTTACTCACCGACAGTAACCAATCCCTGAGTACTGCAGCCAGCTCCGCCCACACTGAGCGACTGGAGGTGTGGCCAGCATCGGCCAATCGTCTGCAAGCAGCGGTTACTAAACCGGGTTGGCTGTTGGCTGAAACAATGAAAGACAAAGACGGGTTTATGTGAACGGATGTGCGTTTATTATAGAACTCTGAAGTAATCTTTACTTTAGCTGCAGTAACAGTTTCTGGCTGGAAATGTCTGGAACCACATTCAGTCTCTGGGTTCTCTTCATGCAGACACAGTGTTTACTCCTGAATCATTTAAGAGGCTTTTGGTTTTCTGGAAAAGCTCCTGGAAATTAAAAATAAATAAGATGTATCTGAATTATAGATGTTTACTGACCACGGGAAAGCTGGCGCCACCTGCAGGCTGCTGATGCTCCTGCAGCCAGCACCCAGGGCCCAGAGAACCTCCTGACCCGGAGGATCTGAAGAACTCCTGCAGGGTAGCGGACAGTCAGACAGGTAAATAAACAGGTGAATAATCAGACAGGTAAACGACCAGGTGAGCAGTCCCACCTGTATGTGAGAGTCTGCAGGTTCCTGCAGTAGCAGCTGGCCAGCCACAGCGTCCTGTCGGTGAGGACGTGAGGACAGTGGGAGACGGACAGGTGGAGGAGACTGCCCCCCGCAGACCGCAGCAGCGCCTCCATGCCGGGCTCCACGCTGCCTCTGTAAGACACACAGGTGAACTACATCACCCACAATGCACCACGACGGCAGCTCTCTGCTCTTCTTTCACTTCTCTAACTTGTTCTGATTGATTTCAGAGATCTTTTCTGACCAATCAGACGACAGCTGGACTTTTGCTGGAATTAGATGCTGTTGCCAAGGCAACGCGCACAGTTATTTCCCCCTCAATTTAAGATGGAAGAGGAAAGCTTTACATCTCCTTGCTGCACACAGCGTTAATCCCTGGAGCTGCGTGTGTGTTCATGTGCTGCATGTTGCTGATGTTGTGGGGACAAAGATGTGTTCAGTCACGCTGTGGGGACTTTATGTCCTTATGGGGACATTTTAAATGTTAAAATCATCTTTGTGAGGACAGTCGTCACTGCTTCAGAGTTGCAACGTGTGGTGAATGTGTCCAAACAACTGCAGGGACATCTGTGTGTGTGTGTTACCGTGTGTTTTTGTGGTAATCCTCTCGTGTCTCGTCAGCTCGACGGCTTCGAGGCTTCAGGTTGTTGAGAACCACAGACTGAGTTTGGGTGCACCACTGAGACAGGGTGGTCAGGAACTGAACTCAAAACACATAAAAGCACACAAACAATGATGGATTTAAAGAAAATGCACGTCCAAAAACTCACAGCTGTACTCAATCACAGAGGTTAAAACACTGTAAATGTGTATTTGGTCAAATATAATTCACCTGCTGTATCTGACCTCCTAAAATCTGTCTAGCATTCAGTCGATGGTGAAGCAGATCACAGTTTCTGTATAGTGTATTTGTGTTGCTGCAGGGTCTGAGCTCTGGTTTCATAATCTCTCATCTGTATGACTCATCAGAAAAATAACAGGCAGAAAAATAACAAACCCAAAGCAGACAGAAGACGACACAATTAAGGTCATGAGAAGACGGTAAAACACATATTTCCTGTGGTAGTCACTAAATATTGTTTTACACACTATCACTGGCAGTGGGACAGCAGAGGTGGATCTCTGCAGGTTATAAACCATTGATTATAACTTAGAGTAAATATTTTAAGTGTGTAGATCATCCAAAAACAGAGTGAAGTAGAAGGACAGAACCAAGCAAAAGTTCTGGTCAGCTGTCATTTCTCCATGTTTTCTGAAAGTCTTTCATTTAGAAAAAAAAAAATTCACTTTGGACCTTAAGACATTTTGTTACGGCGGTCTGACAAAACCAGCACAGACCAGACAGTCTGGCAGAAAACAGATTTCTAGCAGCAACAAGGTGATTCCCAGCAAGTTAACTGGAAACTGCATCTCAGGCTGGAGGAGAAACTGGACACATGGAGGACAAAAGAAGAAGAAGTCAGGACTAAAAACTATCTACAGCAAAGACCTGAACCAGGACCTGAGAGATGCATCTGGACCTTCAGCTGATCCATCTACTGTTGGCCAAAGCCTCGTCAGAGCTGGTCTCCATGGAAACGTGGCTGTTAAGAAGCCAGAAAAGGCTGCGGGACGTCACATGACCCAAGAAATTAACTGAAGATCAGTGGAAACAGGTCTGATGGTTTCTCCCCAGAACCCGGACCTCATCTTGGAGGCAGTGTGGGATCTTCTAAACATACAGTTGTACGGAAAAAAGAAAAGGACTTTGGAAGTCCTCCAAGGATCCTGGAGAACTGGTCCTGAGGACTACGTAGAGGATTAATAGGACTTAGTTATTAGTAATTGTTAAAGTGTCCAAGGACAGTTATTAATATTCAATAAAACAAGCAATAAAAAAACAATAATGGGGCACCACTGGAATAACCAGTAACTAATGAGTGAATACTGGTACACGTCCTAAGAGTCTGTTAGTCTGCAGACATGAAGGAATCTGACTGATCTCCACTGCCAGCAGTTGGACGTTGTTTAGACCAAATATTGACTTTAAACTGGTACCAACTGCCTCATATACTGATTAATTTTTTATATTTCAGTTAACTGCTGGAAGTACTTTATGTTGTATTGATGTTATATAAAGGAAAGTGTGCCTGCTACGACGGGTTTTAGACTTTATGACCCCTCAGTTTTACTTTCTTCTAACTGCCAGCAGAGGGCAGCACTGTCCAACACTGACATGTTCCTTGCGCTGTTCTATGCGCAGGAAAGTGTTTAGTATTGACAAACACCTGTTAGCTTGTCGCTCTGAGCTTTAAGCTAATTACATGAGTGATGGTTTAATGATGACTTTAACAGTGAGGAAGATGATTGAAGCTCCTCTACCTCTGCCGAAACCCTGGCGTTCTCTAGTCGGAGGCGAGTCCAGACCGCAGGGTGCCTGGCAACGAGCCGCCAATCGGAACACACCTCAGCCGCCCGCAGCAACGAGCGTACGTCCAAATATGGGAAGACACAGAAAAGCCCCGCCCTTAGTTTCAGTGTGTTTGCCCCTGGATGCCTGTCGCCATAGTGACGGGATGGGGTGGAGCGAATGGAGGAGGGGGTGTCTGGAGGGGCGAGGAAGAGAAGGAAGACTTTTATTGTGACGCAGACAGGAAGTGCGACCAGAACAACCAGAAAGGTAGAAACCTGATCCAGATGTGTGAGTCCTAGCAAAGATAAGCCTCCTCATCTCAGCACTGCTCCACAAACCCTCCTCTTCCTCCTCTTCTTCCTCCTCCTCTTCTTCCTCTGTGCTGTGGTGACGAAGGTTTCGCTTGCTCCATGTTCTCCCCCAGCCTTCCTCTCCGACCCTGACAACGCAGGAGGCGGAAAATTAAATCCTGTGCAGAAGTTACATGAAGCACTTTCTCCCGACAGAGACGAGAACATGGTCGGAAAATGGAAACGAGAATAAATTCAGCTGAAAACACGAAGAAAAGAACCTCGTTCAACATTTTCATTGGTACCGTCGTCCCAAATGATCCAGTATCAACATGTCTCTCAGAAAATGAAGGGGTGCAAGAGACTGTCACTGGGGTGGTACCCTCCAATGTAGTCTTGTACCCTCAGCAGTGGGTACGTATTTGTACTCTTTGTACCTTTTAAGAACAAGTTCTGTTAAACAAAGCTTTGTTTCCACCAACGTGTCCAGTCCAGTAGAGGTCAGGACGGTTCGTCTTTTTTCTGAATTTCCACAGGGAAATTCAACTGGGAAGGGCGCCACGATATCTGGGACCCTTCCTTGCTGTGTCCCAAATCGCCTACTTCCATACTCAATACTCAAAATTTTGAGTATACTGCATCAAAATGGAAAACAGTATGCATAGTATGTGAAAATTAGTATGCAAAAGACCGGGATGACGACTCAAACCTGTCAAGATTTTGTTTAGGCTGTGGACATTCACCGCACTCTCTCGTCTTAATTCGGTCAGAGGTGGAGGAATCTCCTAAATGGGAACAAACTGCCATAAAACTCAAGAGAAGAAGAAGAAGAAGCTACTCCCCGCACTCATCACGAGTGGAAAAATGGCAGCTTGCACAGCCTCAGCTGTGCAGCTTCAGCCAATAGCAGGAGGACATCAATTTGCCGGTTCCGATTTTGGCGTTAGGATGTTCATGTTTTCATGATGAGAAATAACACTGAAAGGTGAGAAGCGTCGGCAGAAGATGGCAGCAGTGCGCTGTGGCTGCAAGTCGGTCAAAAATTTTTATAGAAGAAGTCGACATCGCACTTTCATTTCCGGTGAGTACTCCGCACGGGAGTATGCAATTTGGGATGGCACTGCGAACTCGAAAATCACATACTGAGCCATTGAGTACATCGTATGGGTTAGTGTACTCAATTAGAGATTTTGAGTATTAAGTATGGAAGTAGTAGATTTAGGACACAGTCTTGATACTTGGCCTCAGTAATGTCTTGGTCTTGGTCTCAGTAATGTCTTAGTCTTGGTACTTGGTCTCAGTAATGTCTTGGTCTTGGTCTCAGTAATGTCTTGGACTTGGTACTTGGTCTCAGTAATGTCTTAGTCTTGGTCTCAGTAATGTCTTGGTCTTGGTACTTGGTCTCAGTAATGTCTTGGACTTGGTACTTGGTCTCAGTAATGTCTTAGTCTTGGTCTCAGTAATGTCTTGGTCTTGGTCTCTAATGTCTTAGTCTTGGTCTCAGTAATGTCTTGGACTTGGTACTTGGTCTCAGTAATGTCTTGGTCTTGGTACTTGGTCTCAGTAATGTCTTAGTCTTGGTCTCAGTAATGTCTTGGTCTTGGTCTCAGTAATGTCTTGGTCTTGGTCTCAGTAATGTCTTAGTCTTGGTCTCAGTAATGTCTTGGACTTGGTACTTGGTCTCAGTAATGTCTTGGTCTTGGTTTTTTTTTACTTGGTCTCAGTAATGTCTTAGTCTTGGTCTCAGTAATGTCTTGGACTTGGTACTTGGTCTCAGTAATGTCTTGGTCTTGGTCTCAGTAATGTCTTGTACTTGGTACTTGGTCTCAGTAATGTCTTAGTCTTGGTCTCAGTAATGTCTTGGTTTTTTTTTCTTGTTTTTTTTTTTTGGTTTTGTTTTGTTTTTTTTTTGTCTTTTCTTTATTTCTTTCTTGGTCTTGGTACTTGGTCTCAGTAATGTCTTGGTCTTGGTCTTGGTCTCAGTAATGTCTTGGTCTTGGTACTTGGTCTCAGTAATGTCTTGGTCTTGGTGGTGTGGTCTTGACTACAACACTAGCTGATGCATTTATGGCCATCCAGCTGATACTCCAACCAGTTAAGGATACAGGTGCTATGGAAATGTGACAGAGATCAGGGTTTACCAACCAAACCAGAGCAAACTGTCCCATCTTGAGTCAGACGCCTTGATGGAAACGGGGCTTTAGAGTACAAGATGGACCCCAGAGGTACAACTTTTGTCTTTATAAGTTACAAACAGCAAGATTATAAACAAGTACCCACTATTCAGGCTACACAGCATCACTTCTGAGGGTACCAACACAATGGCAATCCTTTGTATCCCCTAAGGCAGTAGTTTTCAAACTTTTTGAACCATGACCCCCAAAATAACATACTTGGTCATCTTGTGTCCATCCTCTTAATGTGAGGCTTGGAAACTGTCAGAATCTTCATAAATAAGGAGGATAAAGTGGATTTTGGAAAGAACCCAAATGCCAAAATTCTGCTTTTCTCACTAAAACAGGACCAAAATCTGATTTTTAGAATAGCAGCCGTAATAACTTTGTTTCTGGAAACTCAATGATAAAAATTCTACATGTAAGGCTCGAAAACTATCAGAAACGTCATAAATAAGAAGGATCAGTGTTTTCTGGTGGATTCGGTTCACTGCTGTGACAAAAAACCTACATGCCCAACATCAGCTTCTCTCACTAAGATAACGCCAAATTTGGATTTTTAACATGGTATTACTAATAATTTAATTGTTTATGCGCTAACAAAGAAATGATTGTATTAATTTCACAGATTAATCTCTTTGCAATAATGTGTTAATATTGATAACCCCAAAATCCCAAATTATTTGATGAATGTAGCCTCTATTTTTTTTTACATCATGACATCACACAGCAGTTTCTCAGATAAAATGCAATAAATCTTGAGGAAAATACAGTAGAACTGATGATGGGCCAGGAAGCAACATTATTAGTAATTAAAAGTGAAACATTGACGCAAATCAGGCCAGATGTCGGGCCATTTGCCTTTTCCAATGACGTGAGCTGCCCCCTGCTGGTCATTACAAAGAGTGCAGGTTCAGGAGGCTCTACCTTATTTTGGACCATAAGCTGTGTCTATTATATTCTACTCAGCCAGCTTTTCATTTGGCGCTAAATTATAACATTGTCTTTCTAAAATGCTAACAATGAATGGTCACACCCTCTGATTGGCACCAAACCCCAACGTATGAGTCGTAAACTGCAGTGCAGCTCATTTACATCACTTACCAGACCCTCTCCCTCCGCCCGTCTCCTCTCTCTCGTCGACTCCATGGTTGAGCGTAGGGAGGTGGGTGGACGAGGGCCGAACCGCCCTCACAGTCCCAGCCTCCTGAGCCCAGAGACATGGTCCGCATCCGCCCAGTAAGACAACTGGAAGAGACAAACCGAGAGGATCAGAGAGAGAGACAAGCTCAGTCTGTTGGTAAGAACGTGGTGTGTTCAGGTACCCGTAAGGCTGTTGGCCATACAGCTGCTCTCCCAGTCTGTAGGAGCCAGAGACGCTGTAACTCCTCTGGAAAAGAGGAAGTGAAAAGAAAGACTTTTGAGTAAATATTAATTTACTGGTGCTAACAACAAGATTCACTTCTAAAAGTTGATTAAATGAAATTAGAAGTGTTTTTATTTTCCACCCTGTTGCCGATGGTCCCCTGCATCCTGTGGCCGATGATGTCATCAGTGCTGCCATCCAGACTGCGTCCACATCGTCCAGGTCCGGGCGAGTACACCTCAGGGACGGCGTACGGGTCAGCGTACGCGTACTTGTCATTCTGTGTGAAGTGGTTGTGGCTGAGCAGCAGCAACTGTCGCTCTGCACGATCGGCTCGCTCCAGCAGCGTCTCAATAAACACCTGAAGCAAGAAAAACCGTCTTCACTGCAGCACACCAGAGAGCACGCGACACTAAAACAACCAGTTAGTCGTCCAAACATGGTGAAAACTTAAAATTTTGCAACCAAAACTTGAAAAACATCTGCCTAAGCTAAAGTTAACTTCAAAATGTTTAACCAGGAATAAAATGAATCTAACTTTATTTAGCTATCAGCTTTCTAGCTGATCAAACTGTTTTATTATGTTGGGTTCACAAACATGAGACTTTATAAACTAACAAGTAACCAGTTAGCATACTTAGCCTAGCAGCTAACCTGGCCCAGAGTAGGGGTGTGCAATATTGCAAGATTTGTTACCAAGTAAACAGAGGGCGAGTATCATCAATACCAGTGTCGATACTTTTTAATAGGGCTGTCAGAATTATTATATTTATGCAAAGAAATTATTCTGTGGAATTTATGTCCTACTTTTTTTATGCTAATTAATCTTTACAAAAAAAACATTATTCACACCATAAAAATTCGTGTTTGGCATCATTTCAACGAGCAATGCTGATTTTTGGCATGTAGATACCCTGTCACCAAGGTGAACCAAATCCATCAAAAACCACATAACCTATCCTCCTTATTTATTAAGTTTATGATAGTTTTAAAGCATTACATTTATGATTATAAGTAGGTGTACAGAAACAAAGTCATGGTGGATTTTTAAAGTCTGAGTTTGGCTTTATCTTAGTGAGAGAACCTTAAATCAAATCTGTCAAAAACCACTTAATCCTCCATATTTATGAAGATTCTGATAGCCTTTAAGCCTTACAATGAAGTATCGATCATATCACACTAGTATCGATTGATATTAATCTGAACGCTGGTGTCAATATTATCGATATTTGTATTAATCTGCCCACTATGAACCAAGAGATGACAGCTGAACATAATCTAACAGCCTATCAGATTACATAAACAAAACTATCTATGACTAAAGTTTAAATATTGCTCAAGAAACCTGCTGGCAACTTAATAAAACTGTTTTAACTCAGCTAATGTTAGCTAAAGGTTGCTAGCCAACCAAGGTAGGATAACTGGCCATTATATTGGACAAAAACTTTAAAGGTGATAGCTTCAAGTTTAATTCCTCCCCACCAGTAGGTGGCACACTCACACTGCTTGATCAATTAGCATTAGCAACGTTACAGAACTGGCTAACCTTTAATTAGCGTTAGCAAATGTTTAACTAACATATCAAGGAGGAAAGCAGCAACCTCCGGGGGGCTTTTGAGCCCCTTTGCTGCCTTCAGTCATCATGCTTTGTTTAATGTACACTTGAATTTGAGCAGTAAGACAAGGAAGATGCTATTTCTACATGTAGCAATCGAGCTAGCAACTCCGAGGCCAATGCTTACGGCAAAGAATCCCAACATTGTAAATATTAAACTTTTTAAAAAGATGAATAAAAAACAGTTATATATATGCTACAAAAAAATTTAGGGGTAAAATTAATGCTTTTATTCTGCATCACTAGACGTTCTGAGGACTTTTTTTTTTTTTTTTTAAACGATTGTTTTGATGAAAAAGTTTAGCTATTGCCTTTAAAGTCTGAAGGAAATTGCTACCAGGCACTGTATGTATATATATATATATATATATATATATATATATATATATACATATGCTCTAACAACCAGGGTTGATTGTACAAAATTTCTCGTGTCTGGATGCAGTGCTTCAGCTGTCTACTAAGAAATGATAAAATTGTGATGAAAAACGTTTTTAGATCAATAAAGTTTACTTTAAATCTGATTCTTTTACCGTGTCAGTTTGCGCTGCCACTCAAGCACATGGCAGACATTTTCATTACTGGAAGTTTTTTTCCTGACAAACTAACAAGTTGCATGATATTTTTATTATGTGTCATTACCAAACAGCTTGTAGTTTATAGATATTTAAATATTTTTGTGCAAAAACAGATTCATATAAAAACATTGTGTAATACTATCTAGCTAAAAGATTATGTATGCTAACTCCACTGTTTTAACACTAAGCTAAAAACGGTAAAATGTCATCACCATCATGCTTGTGGTGACGTCTCTGTGGAGTATTTGACTAAAAGAACCATTTTATAAATGAAATCTTAAATTGATTTATATCAACAAATTTGGATTTTGACCCGCGGGAAGAAGACAATTCAGGTAAGTTCGGTACAACAAGGTATTGTGACATTTTATTTTTGAGAAAAAAGAAAACTCAAAAGGGCCTGAAATCAAATCAAATCAAATTTATATTTATGTATTTTACCCAAAGAAAATGGGAATTTTGATTTTGAACTTTCTGAAACCCCCCATTGCTCCTAAAAAATACATTGCGAAATAGTGAAGGTGGTGTTTCATGGAGAGGACATGAAAACCCCCAAATTCCAGGATGAGTCAGCACTTTTACAGTTTTACCTGAAACAAGTTGAGGGAATGAGCACCTGCAACAGTTTTACCCCCAAACTTTGCTAAGTTTTCCTTCTCTTGATGGTCTTTTCTTGCTTAAACTGCAGTGTTGGTGTTGTTAGGAACCTGAATTTGTACTGAACAGACCGATGAAGCAGATCTGCATCACCTGCAGCCTGGACTTGGCCTCAGCCTCCTTCTCCGCCGTCTCCCTCAGAAAAAGCTCCACATCCGCCATCTCCCTGCAAGACACGCGTGGGATCGTTCAGTCGTGGAATAAGTGCACAGCAGAGGCGTGAAATAACAGATTAACAACATAACACAGACTACAGATTAACTGAGCCGGTGCATCTGCATGTAAATAACGCAAATGTTCCCTAAACAGGAGCAGAGATGCAGAAAAACCAGGCCTCTGTGATCAGACACCCCCGGGGCTGCTGAGCCTCACTGTCAGCCCAGATTTATCATCACAGCGAATACAGAGGACGGCGCTTCAGACAGTGTGAGACAGACCAAACATGACGCGTCCTCTGTCTGAGCATCATATCTCCCCCATCAGCACATTAGCTGCATGACCAGTAGACAGCAGGCATGGAAACGTGCCGTTTACTGGTCATTAATTCAGACGCTGAAAGCAAACGGAGCCTCATCAGAACATGAAAACCTTTAGTTCTCGTCCTCCAGCTCTTCTGCTCGCTGCTTTCTCTCCTCTCCTTATCCGCTGTACATTTAACTGCAACTAATCTGGACGGATTCACGTGTGCACACAATGTGGTCTGCAGCAGGCATGTGCCAGACCTCGGGCTGCAGCCATACTCTCCTGTTTCTACTCTCTATTATGCATCTCTAAAACAGAAAAATGACATTAGCAGCTCCACATGTCACTCAGATTTAATGTAGGCTCTGTTTTCTGGTCTGTGGACAAACGAGGATTTCTGTGCAGTTTGAGAAGGAACATGAAGGAAACGCCTCCAAATGTGAAGTTTTCTGGATAATTCAGCTGCTGTTTATGAATGACGGAGGGTTTTTGGCTCACAGGCTCAGATTTGTGATCATCGGCGTTTTGATGCGAGGTATCGCGAGATTTCAGAACGAGATTTGATTTCCAGCGTGAGATTTGAACACAGACACCAAAAGAAAAAGCGATCGTCAGGTAATGTAGATACTTTGGTTCACGTCTTTTCTCTAGTATGACGTCGGACACTCTTTAAAACTATCTGAGCCCTTCAGTGAGGAAAAAAGCAGGTTTTTAGGGCGAACTTACACACGGGGGGGGCCAGTTGCCCCATACTTAGCATTAGCAGGGCTGCTAAAAAAAAAAAGTGAAATTCCCCTTTAATAGGTCCAATTTACCTTCATGTCAACTGTGAGGGGATGTGATTTTTTTTTATATCTTTCAGTTTAGATGTTATTAAATCCTGAAATTACACATAATTAGGGGCGTGTCCTTTTGACTGGCATGGCTAACAGGCGGTGGCTAACTGTTAGCTCCTTGTTTGCTCTCGGTAAAGTCTCAGTCTGTAGCAGAGCGCACAGGGGGGTTTTGGTCCCACCGAGCAAAATTTGGTTGAGAAGACGTTGAAAAGACATCATGTCCATCCATTAAAAACGTTGAAACGTTTTGATTTGGTTGAAAAGTGAAAAGTGAAAAGCCGTCTTTCAATAAGACGTTAAAAAGACGCTTTTCGATGACTTTTTAACGTCTAATTTTGGGCTAAATTTGGACCAAATCAGACGGTCCAACGTCTATTTTGAGGCTTAAATATGGCTATGACGGACCGACCAGATTTAGCCCAAAAAACAATATTGAAATGACGTCTTGTGTTTGCGTCTTACCTTTACCCCTCCATTTAGAGGGCTAATCTTCGTTAGTTCCTGTTAGTTTCAAGTTAGCTCGGTTAGCGTTTAGCCCAGAGGAGTACATCAGCTGTAAATCATTTGCCCTGAGGCTGCGCTTTGGCCATTTTAGTATTTTCCGGGATTGACGACACACACGACACGGCAACATGGTGATGGTGGGACACGCCCAACTGGCTTCACTTTCAGCTCTTCTGAAACCAACGGGTGACATAGCGGAAGGTTGGTTCCCTTTTTTAACGGTCTCTGGTTAACACAGATATCTAACCAGACTCTGCAAACATGCAGCCGACCTCCTGCGACCGTTCTGTTCTGACAGCTGTTCCGAACTTTTGGTCACATGGTGCATAAAATATGGATCTAATCCAGGGCTTGGATTAACGATTATTTTTGAAACGATTAATCTATCGATTATTTTTTCAATGCATTGATTAATCTAATGATTCACTTTTTCAATTTGATTCGATTTGATTATCTCCCCATAAAATATAATCGTTTTGGTCTGTTGATGGACTGTTTGGTCTGCTCCAAACGGGCCGTGGTCTGATTTCCACGGATAATCCGCTTCACGTGGCGCAGTCTGAACACCAACCGTACTCTGGTGCACCAAAGAAGCGGACTCTGGTCCGCCTGAAAGCCGGGGGTCTCAGTTCACTTGCAAACGGACTATCCAGCGCACCTGATGGAAGTGACGTTTGAACGCAAACTGAAGCAATGGAAGTCAGAAATCCCCGCCCAATCGGACCTAGTCCTGGACTATCCTGGTGTGAATGCACCCTGAGGCGACAATTCACACAGACTCAGCAGAACGAGAACGTTTCTGGTCTGATGAGTCCGTTTCAGCTCCACGTTCAGATGCTAGGCTCAGAATTAGCTGGAAACATCATGAAAGCATGGATCCATGGAGCCTTGGATCAATGGTTCAGTTTGGTGGTGGCGGTGTAATGGTGAGGGGGGCTCTTTGGTACCAACGTGGTCTAACCACCCCCGCCTACCTCGGTCGGTCTGACTGATACTCTGTAACTACTGAGACAGACGAAAGAAGGAAACTTGGGGATACTGACTGTTGGCGCTCGTTCAGCTCCTCCTCTTTTCCCGTCAGGTCCTTCTTCAGTCTCTCCATCATCTCCACGGCGGCGGACACCTGCAGGAGGAGCACGAACGGCTTCAGCTCGTCACATCAGTGTGTTGGTGTCGTTTACAGCCCACCCACCTGTCTGGACAGGTACGCCGCCCTCTTCTCCACCTCCTGCTTCTCGCTCTTTAATCGCTCCCCGTCTCGTCTCTCCAGCTCAAGCTCCGCCTCCCGCCTCTGAAGCTCCGCCTTCAGCCGACCCACGCGCCGGTTCACCCGGTCCTCCACCTCGGCAAACGTGCGGGCGATTTTATGATCCAGCCCCAGTCCCAGCCGCTCCTCCAGCCCGATCCCCACCGACAGGCCAAAATCCAGCCCCAGCTGGACCCCCACCTCGCCCAGTTTCTCCCCAGGAAACGAGTCCAGACGCCCGGGGAGGGCCAGAGCTGTGGAGGGGTCCTCTGAGTGGCCCGGGGGGGCGGGGAGAGCACGATCTGTTGGGGCGAACATATCCTTGAGCAGCTGCACGGAGGCAGACGATGAGGCCAGGTCCAGGCAGGCCAGCGGCAGGGGGAGGCTGCGGGGCTCCATGCCCAGAGAGGAGCTCTGAGTCTGGGATACAGCCGGGCTGGGTAGGGGGAGGAGAGTGCCGGGTCTGGAGCTCCTGACCCGGGCCTGAAACGGGACATTAGGTTAGTGTGTGGTCTAAGGATAGACGATACATCAACCGGACGATATTTTAGGGCGATATCTGCCGTTTTTTATTACTGGCATCAGCATCGGCCAATTTGTTGGGGACTTTTTCTATATATCGTCCTCAAAATTATTCATACCCTCCAAATAAAGAAAAGAATAAATTCACAATAGTAATTCATATAACAAGAAACTAATAAAATATATAAAGAAATATATAAAATTATAATTTATTGAAATAAATCATTGCTTTTGAATTGTGGTTGGAAATAATAATAAGAAAAAACAAATAAACAAAACTGTCCCAGACACATTAGAGCACCTTTTCCATGAACATGGACCAACATACCTGTCAACAGGTGCAGACGTCTGATTGGACGTTACAGAAAACACCTGATTGCAGTGATTGTCTCAAAATTTTAGCTTCGGAGCCCCATCGTGCTCGTTTACTTGTTTTATTTTTTGTGTCTTTGTTTTTAATATTTTTTTCTAACAACAATTAAAACTCAAAGTCATGATTTTCATAGAATTTTAATTTATTATCACTTTTGTCAATTTTAACTTATTTCACTGACAGCTGATTTTTTTTCCTGTTTTAATTGGAGGGTAGGAATAATTTTGAGATATTTTTTTAGAAGTAGCCTACACTGTTTCTTTTTTATGTATTTATTTGAAGTACTTTGTTCTTGTTTATGTTAAAAGTTGTAAAATTACTTTTCATTGTATCCCTTATTATATTAATTTGGGAGTCAAATGCAGTATCGGCCCTAAATATCGGCAGGTTGTATCGCTCATCGGATGATGACAAAATATCGTATCGGTATTGGCCCTAAAAAATCTGTATCGTTTAGCCTTAGCGTGGTCAGATCCAGACGGATACATGGATTATCTGCTGACAGAGTACGAGGAAACATGAACCCCAAAGTTGTTATAGTTAACTAAACTAACGAAAAAACAAAAACTGAAATTGAAAAAACATTTTCGTCAACTGAAACAAAAGTAAAAATTACAGTTTCTTAAAAACGATAAACTGAAACTAAAATTATTGCAAAAACATCCTCAGTTTTAGTCTTTGTAAATTTATCTAATAGCCTATAAATAAGCCTTTTGGGTTGATATAATATTATTTCTATTTAATCTCTTTACTTTCCTCTACTGGTTTTACTCTGAATGACTTTCTGATGATTTTCGATCTCTCCAGACAAATACCTATAAGTAACAGAAAAACAAGTAACTAAAACTAACACTGAAACTTATAAAAACTAAACTAAATTTAAGCATTTTCCAAAAAAAAGAAAAAGAAAAACTAGCAAACCTGCTCAAAAAACTAAAACTAACTGAAGTAAAAAAATAAAAAGTCCAAACTGAAACTAGTTAAAAATCCCAAACCCAGTAGTACTGCTGGTAGTACTGCTGGTAGTACTGCTGGTAGTACTGGTACTCTGGGATGAAGGATCTTCATGTTTCAGTTACTGTCTGACAGTTTCCAGCATCACAGACAGACGGCAGCTGAGTTACCTGCGACAGCACCAGCAGGGTCTCGTAGGTGTGTCGGCTCACCAGGTGAGCCCGGAGCTCAGGTACAGACGAGAAGCGGGAGGCTTCGCCACAGCGAGGACAGAAGTAGGGCAGCTCTGAGGAGGAGGAGGAGGAGGAGGAAGACATGATCCACCGGGGAGCAGCGTCAGCCCTGGAAGATGAAACAACAGCGAGACTGCAGTGAAGGAAGACGATGGAGGGATGGAAGCTGCACACGGCCCCGAAGAACGAGTGAAAACTGGGTCAGAGTGTCTGAGCAGCTACATTATTGATCCCGAGCAGCTGGAGACGGAGAGGAGATCCAGTCTCGCTTCCAGAGGAGGTGCAGGTCCACGTAGGAGCATCGCGTCCGGGTCGGAGCTGCAGCCTCGTGCAGAGATGAGGGCTCAGCCGAGCGGCAGCTTCCAGGCCGCCGGGCAGACGTGCAGAGGAATTTCAGCACGCATGGATGAGCAGGAAGAAAGAAACGACTGGGGCGTGGGCTCTCTCTCCGCCTCCATCTGTCCCCATGTTTACCTCCTTTCCTCCCCGTCAGCATCCTCATCCTCACTCTGATTCCTCACCTGAAGTCAACAAACGGACTTCTGACTCCTGAGCTGCTGATTCAGGACTGAGTTGGTCCTTTTTATGAAACTTTTAATGAGAATAAACTGGAATCATGTCACCACACTGACTTTCTTCTGAATTTTATCATGTTGGGTCTTGGGGGGGGGGGGTTGTCCTGGCTTTGGTTTTTGCTACATTGACCTATCTGACCTCATAATGGTATGAAACAGGAGTAAAACTGGTGTAAAACTGAGTGAAAACAAATGTAAAACTGGTGTAAAACTGGTTTGAAACTGGTGGAGAATTGGTTTAAACTGGTGTAAAACTGACTTATAATGGATGTACAACTGGTGTAGAACTGGTATCAAACTGGCTTAAAACTAGTTTAAAACTGGTGTAAATCTGGAGAATAACTGGTATAAAACTGGTGTAAATCTGGAATAAAACTGGTGTAAAACAGGAGTATAACTGGTAAATAACTGATGTAAATCTGGAGTATAACTGGTATAAAACTGGTGTAAATCTGGAGTTTAAGTGATATAAAACTGATGAAAATATGGAGTATAACTGGTATAAAAATGGTGTGAAACCTAGAGTCTAACTTGTATAAAACTGGTGTAAATCTGGTATAAAACTGGATAAGCCTTGAGGATAACTGGTATATAATTGTTGTAAAACTGGTATAAAACTGGTGTAGAACTGGTTTAAATCTGGACTAAAACTGGTATAGATCTGATGTAAATCTGAAATAAAACTGGTATAAAACAGGAGTAGAACTGGTAAATAACTGATTTAAACCGGAGTATAAAACTGGTGTAGAACTGATGAAAATCTGGAGTCTAACTGGTATAAAACTGGTGTAAACCTGGTGGATAAATTGTATAAAACTGGTGTAAAACTGGAGTATAACTTGTATAAAGCTGGTGTAAATCTGGTATAAAACTGGTATAAAACTGGTGTAAACCTGGAGGATAACTGGTATATAATTGTTGTAAAACTGGTATAAAACTGGTGTAGAACTGGTTTTAAACTGGTATAAAACTGGTGTAGAACTGATGTAAATCTGGACTATAACTGGTATAAAACTGGTGTAGAACTGGTGTAAATCTTGACTATAACTGGTATAAAACTGGTGTAGAATTGATGTAAATCTGGACTATAACTGGTATAAAACTGGTGTAGAACTGGTTTTAAACTGGTATAAAACTGGTGTAGAACTGATGTAAATCTGGACTATAACTGGTATAAAACTGGTGTAGAACTGGTGTAAATCTTGACTATAACTGGTATAAAACTGATGTAGAACTGATGTAAATCTGGACTATAACTGGTATAAAACTGGTGTAGAACTGGTTTATAACTGGTGTATAACTGGTGTAAAACTGGTGTAGAACTGTGTAAATGCAGTGCAGGAGGTCATTTGTTAAATTTCTGGATTAAATGTTTGATGTAAAATGCAGAAATGAAGCAGCTGCAGTTACTTGGTTTTTAATCAATGATCCTGCTGTCTATTGAGTAACTAACTAGCTAACTAGCTGATTGATTATTGACCGATAACAGCATGAGAGGGGAGGAAATCTATAAATCTGCCTTAAAATAACTTTTCTGAGGACAGCTAATAAAATAGCAGGATAGTTAGTGATTCTATTGACCAGCTTAGTGATTGATTGGTGATTAATTAATAGTGTTTATTGTCTTTTAGCCTACTTTAAAGATTAACTATTTAAAAATCAGGTTCATGTTGTGAACCTATTAGATTGTAACACGTCATCAAGCGCTGATCAGATAATCGATAGGCCTACCTGGACTTATTGATCCGCGGGTAAAGAGTCCTGGTCCAGCCTGAATCCACCCGGATCCGTCGCTGCGTCACTCGCTCTGCATCAGTCCCAGAATCCCGTTGCCATGGTTTCCCGCGAAGCAGCTCGCGCTCTCTGCGGCTCTATCGATCGGCTCAGTCAGTCCGGTACCATGAGAACCAGGTTCCGGTTCTGGATCGGCAGCAGTGGCGGGAAACACTGCAGGATGGATGGGTGGACGAAGGCGCGGAGAGTCGGCGTGCAGCCGCCGCGTGCTGCTGCTGACGCAACGACCGCGTGACCTGTCAGTGCTGAGAACTAATGAGTTATTTATTTTAGGAGATTTTGTGATTGTTCCTGCTATCTATCTATCTATCTATCTATCTATCTATCTATCTATCTATCTATCTATCTATCTATCTATCTATCTATCTATCTATCTATCTATCTATCTATCTATCTATCTATCTGTTGAATTTTTTGGTCAAAAATGCTAAATTCACAATAGTAATTCAAATAAGAAACAAAAAAATAATAATAAATAAAATTTACAAAATTATAAATTAGTAAAATAAAATATTGATTTTGAATTGTGGCTGGAAATTACAAAAAAAAAAAAAAAAAAAAAAAAAAAAACTGTCCCAGAAACATTAGAGCAGCTTTCCTATGAAAGGGGACAAACATACCTGTCAGCAGGTGCAGACGTCTGATTGGACGTTACAGAAACACCTGATTGCAGTGATTGACTCAAAGTGTTGCTCAGCAACATTGTAGCTTCAGAGCATCATGCTAGTTTACTTGTTTAATTTTTTTTGTGTTTGTTTTTAATTTTTCTTTCGAACCACAATTCAAAATCAATGTCATGATTTTCATAGAATTTTTATTTATTATTACTTTCATCAATTTCATCTTATTTCACTGACAGATTTTTTTTCCTTCTTCAGTTTGAGGGTATGAATCATTTTGAGGACGACTGTATCTTTACAGTTATTAGCTTCATCTGTCGGGACGGTCTTCATGATGCATTCATGGAGCTTGAATGGGGTCGTGGCTCTGATGTCACTCTGCCTCCCTCGTACAGCCTCTGGATGCTGGATCTGGGGTAAAACCTCCATGTTTCTGTGGTCTGAACTTCCTTCTGTGTCTAGTTCCCCACATCTTGTTCTTACCTTTGACCAGTTTTACCTGTTTGGGTTTTTATTTGATCTCAGGCCTTTTTGTGTCCCTGATTAATTTTTAGAAAAAATATAAATGTATATGTATGTTTTAACAACCAGTAGTGATGGTACAAAATTCCTCATGTCTGTCTAAAATTTCACATTCATTGAAGCATTTTTCAACATTTTTAAGAGTTTTTATGGAGCTATTTCACTGTTTTCCCTCTTTCCCCATAATAGGTTTTAGATATATGCAGTGCTTTATGATTCTACTAAAAAAATTATACAAATTGTGCAGGGTTTTCTTTTTTATTTTTGTAGTTTTTGCATAAATTCCTTAAAATACAATAGAATTAGTGATTTCTTATCATATTTGACAAACATGTCTAATCCATTAATTCATTTTTAAACATCATGTCTGTCTCTGAATATTGCGGTCATTACCACCACACTAAACGTTTTTAGATCAATAAAGTTTATTTGAAATCTGATTCTTTAACTGCCTGTATCAGTTTGTGCTGCCACTCAAGCACATGCTGGACAGAAAGAAGACGGACATTTTAAATACTGGAACAGCAAGTTTTTTCCTCATTTATAGAGACAAATTGCATTTTTTTTCATTACGTCATTACCAAACAGCTTGTAGTTCATAGATATTTAAAGATTTTTGTGTAAAAAAACATTCAGATTCATATAAAAACACTGTACAGCACTAAATGTCATTATCATCATGGTGGTGACGTTTCTGGATATGTGACTAAAAGAACCATTTGTGAAATAAAATCTTACATTAATGTATATCAACACATTTGATTGGTTGGTTGGTTGGACACAGGAAGGCAGTCCAAAGGAAAACATGCAAAAGTATAAAACTTATTTCCAGCATGGTCCTTGGTGTCAAAACAGTTAAAAGAGCAAGAATGTCTCACTCAACAGAAACAGAGTAAAATCACATTACCCGGGGGGAGCACTTAAAAGGTAATAAGATTATTTTGCAGTTCTTGAAATTTGTTCTTGAGTTTCACATCAAAACCAGAGAACGAGGCAGAACACGCATAATCCAAGTGGCACTAAATTAAGGACAGAACAAACTATTTCCTCACAGAAAAGTCAAACCGCTTAGGCTGTCGAAATAAAAACTTTAATTTACAGACACATTTAGCTAAAACTTTAGAGGCGATAGATTCTCCTGTTAAAGACTGATCCAATGTTAACCCCAAAAATGTGACACTTGATTAGCTACTAATTCAGCTCCGTAACACGTGACCTTTAAAGCATTCGATTTTAGCAGAGGTCTTTTTGTACAGTACAGTATAGACTCAGTTTTACTCAGATGTAAAGAAAGTTTTTTATCAACCAGCCACTGACAAACTGCCTCACTCTTCTCCAAGAGAAATTTTAATGACCTTAACATTTCTCCCTGGGACCAGTAAAACAGCATCATCTGAATACAAAAGTAACTTACACCGTGTGTCAGCTGACAAATCATTAATATTTAAGAATAGCAGGGGCCCCAGGATAGAACCTTGGGGCACCCCACATGTAATATGCAGAGGTTCTGAAAAGGTTCCCTCAACATCACAGACTTGAGACCTGCCTGAGAGGTAAGAAGTGAACCATCTGAGTGCCAGCTCACTATAACCCAGGCACTGCAATTTAGAGAGTAACACAGCATGATCAACAGTGTGGAATGCTTTTTGCAAATTACGAAGAACCATACCAACAAAATGACCTTGATCAAAATTCTGACACACAGAAGCAAAGAGATGAATGAGACAGGTGTCAGTTGAGTATGCTGCTCTAAATCCAGACTGGTACTCATAAAGCAAGTTTTGTCTCATAATATACTCATAAAAGAGTCAACAAACGATTTCCCAAATTGACCTGAGGCTAAGGGCAACATACTGATCAGATTAGCAGCAACAGTCGTGAAATGATTGGTAAAATAAGACGCGACTCTACGCTTATCTACATTTAGATTTTGACTCGCAGAAATATGACAATTCAGGTAAGATAGGTGTGGTGAGGTATTGTGACATTAATTTTTTTGTTACATTTTTGAGAAAAAATAAAAGTCAAAAGTGCCCAAAATCAAATAAACGCCTGTTTATCACTGAGGCAAGCTCCTTTTGTTTGTTTCTGCCATTTAACTCATTTTTTCCTCCTCTTACCAAGTTTTCTAGAGGCCTCAACTGCAACACAAAATTGTCCCTGATTACTTTTTAGTTAAAGAAATTAAAAGAAGAAGAAGGAAAAAAAAGATCAGCTAAATCATAAACTTTAACGTTATTATCATCATGACCATCGTGGCAGTACAATAAGACACATAAAAGGATCCTAACTTTATTGATTGACTAAACTACTACTGTGACCCCTGACCTTCATTACTACGTTTAAAAGATCAGTGATAAAATGATGAAAACAGAAAAAAATTGTTTATTGATCAGAGAGAAAAAGGTTTCTTTCAGCGTGTAGTACCGAACAAAGGCCACTGGAGGGCGCCAGATACCCGCAGACTTGACAGCAGGGCCAACATGAGCAGTTCATACTAACCACAGGTTCCAGTGAACTCTTCATCATCATCATCATCATCATCATCATCATCACCAGCAGCAGCGAGGATGAAGATCTGCTGAATCCTCTCAGAAAACGCTGGATGATGAACGATAGCTGCTTTGTTTGATCATGTGACGCATTGACATGAAGGGTTAAAACCTGCCGTTACCATGGCAACGCAACCTTCACATTTAATCACTCTGAGCGAACTGTTAGACTAACAAAAACGAAGAGACTGTGTGTTGCTAGGCAACATGGACCTGTTGCTGGATGGAGCAGGAAGTGGAGCGGTATCTGGAGGAGGAGGAGGAGGAGGAGGACGCTGAAGATGAAGATGAAGATGTTGAGGACTGATTTACAGTCATGATGGAAACAAAACTCCTTCATGATGTGATGAGCAGTTATGAGAAGAATCCATCAGACCTCCATCTTTCTGGATGAAGGCGAATCTTTTAAAGATCGGTCAGATGTTATCTGATGAATACTTTCTTAGACTTGAGAGACTACTTTCTATCATTATTCCTTTAGCCTTCCTTCTGTTCCTCCAGTGGTCCAGTCTCTCTCCATCCTGTCTGGAAGAAGATCCTGAACCTTTACCGTTCTCTGAACACGACCTCCAGCTTGTGTTATTTATTCATTTAGGGTTGGGCATCGTTTGAATTTTATCAATTCCTTCCGATTCCTTCTTTCTATTCTGGTTCCTAACGATTCTAGATTTCGATTCAGGGTTAAAAAAATAAATAAATTACATTCCCTTTTTTGTGGACAGCTAAATCAAAGAACAGACAGCGACATTAGTATAGTAACCTCCAGCCCTATTTATGTTCTGACCAAATGCATTTCAACTAAAAAAGAAAATAAAGACAGAAATAAAAAGACTAATTTCACGACTTTAACTGTTACTGGCTGTTTTCTAATTAACAGTCTACTACATGTAACAGCACTTTAAATGAAATGTTTGTGCCCATTCTTCATTAAAGGAATAGTACACCCAGAGAATGATGGTCCTTCATTTTCTACTCACCCTCATGCTGAGCAAGACTCTGGAGCACTTTTATAATATGTCAAATGCAGCCAGAGATGCGTTAGTCCGTAGTGTTCGTGAACTCGCAGGGGCACACTTTGCGGCAGCTAGATATTCAACTGTTCAGGATATAAAAATATACTAAATGATGTCGTTTGGAGTAAATTATGGACGCTACCCACTCAGGACATTTGGATTACATTGGATGAGCAGTATGGAGGAACATTGCCGAGTTTTTGTGAACTTTTATGGACCTTATTGGAGAGGGACCCAACTGCATTCACGGTACGTCGCCATATATCCAATCCACGCCGGAAGTCCCAATCTGATGTTTCTTTTTCATGTAACTTACTAAAATCTAACCCTAACCCTTCCCTTAACCCTAGCCATGACCCACCCACTATACAACACCCCCACTATGCGACACACCTCTAGATTACAAGCTGCAGACAGATACACTTGTATATCCGACCCAACCAGTCCCACTTTTTTGGGACACTTCTGTTAGGGTACTAATCTTACTGATCCGACCAAAGAAGGCGGAGCTTAACACGCTACAATCCACTGATTGGTTAAAAACCCCGGGCTGCAGCTTACAGTAGTCCAATATTGACAGACATCTGATGGGTGTGGCCAGATAGGTGGGTTAGGTTGAGGGTTGGGGTGGGGGTAGGGTTAGAATCACCAATTCAAAACGATTGTAGGTAGGAGTTGGACGTCCAACCCCACCCAATATCTGACCCTCTAGGCGTTGTTCTACTTTGACATCAAGCTATTATGCAGCTGATGCAGCTATTCCTATCCGGCCGATATGGCGCCTACTGAGTAAAGCATGGTTCCCCAATTCAGTCATTCAAGGACTGAAGTCCTGCAGGTTTTCATTTTGTCCCTACTGCAACACGCCTGACTCAAATTAATGATTATTGTCCTAGATATAGGGCTGCACAGTTGTGTGGTGGTTAGCACTGCAGTTGCCAGTTTGAGTCCCGGCTGGGGAGGGGGTTCGAACAGTTCCAACAGTGGCCTTCCTGTGTGGAGTTTGCATGTTCTCCCTGTATATGCATGGGTTCTCTGCGGGTTCTCCGGCTTCCTCCCACCGACCAAAGACATGCATGTGAGGCTAATTGATCACTCTAAATTGTCCCTAGGACTGAATGTGAGTGTGAATGGTTGTCTGTGTCTCTGTGTTGGTCCTGTGACAGACTGCCAACCTGTCCAGGTGTACCTGGCTCTCACCTGGTAATAGCTGGAATAGGCTCCAGCAACCCTGAACTGTATAAGTGGTAGAGAAAATGACTGACTGACTGTCCTGGATATCATTGGCTGTTTGGTCCATTTAATTTGAGTCAGGTGTGTTTGAGCAGGGTTACATGAAAACCTGCAGGGCAGCGGCCTTCGTCAGACTGGCTTGGGGAACCCTGGGATAA
>JALJCO010006959.1:17500-42241 GCA_023101725.1 Atherinomorus stipes | reverse complement strand
TGTTATTGATTATTATTCTGGATGTTCAGAATCTTGTTTCGTCTGTGAGAAATGCAGAATAAATATCCAGTAAACTTTCTGGTTAAGTTTGAATAAAGGTTTAAAATGAGAAAAGTTGAAAGTTGAGAAGCCGGTCTTGTGCGAAATTCAGTTCCTATGAGAATCTGTTCCCCCGTGTCGGGAGCGCGCACTGCAGCCAGAGAGGCTGAGACGCAAGTCTTCTGGGCTTCACGGCACCTCTGATCGATTTCTCGGTAAAAAAAAACGACTCCACGTAATTCTGTCAGTGTTATAACTCACATTTTAATCGACAAGTCCTGGTAAAAATTAATTAATTAATTAAAAACTCCAATAACAAAATAAACTCGATCTTGTGTGACTTCTTTCCTTTAGAGTCAGGTGTATCGTTTTAACGCCGAGAGAATCAGAGTTCTTTCCAGTCTAACCTTGTCAAATAAGGAGCAAATGTTTATATTTCCACAGGAGTTGCTGTCCATGATGAGAGGAATAAACACAGTTGAGGACTGACTTTTAAATTAATTTGTTCCTATATTATGGAGGGGAAACTGAATAACTCAGTACCTGAAATACTGATAAATAAATACTAATACATAAAAAATACACACGACATGTTGGAAAACAGTGTCTGGTGGCTGACAGGAAAGAACTCTGATTCTCTCGGCGATTAAAAAACGATACACCTGACTCTAAAGGAAAGAAGTCACACAAGATCGAGTTTATTTGTTATTGGAGTTTTTAATTAATAAATTCATTTTTACCGGGACTTGTCGATTAAAATGTGAGTTATAACACTGACAGAATTACGTGGAGTCGTTTTTACCGAGAAATCGATCTGAAGTGCCGTGAAGCCCAGAAGACTTGCGTCTTAGGCCCAATCCCAAACCGGCCCCTAAGCACTACCCCTCCGTTTGCGCGTTCCCGCGGAGGCTCCGCCATATTAAGGGCCGTCCCAAACCGTGTAGGGTGGAGGGCGAGTGGACTGTTCAGCCCTCAATCAGAGAGTCTGCATCAGTGCAGACTCGCCAGAATTTTGCAGCGGGTGCAACGGCTAAATGGAGGCGGAAACAGTCATGTTCCACACATGAGTTCCGCACGTGTCATGCATGTTTGTCAATACTGACAGAAAAACATGAATGGAGTTATTTTATGGGGTAAAAAAAACAAAACAAAAACGATGACAGGTGCACAGGTATCCTTCAAACCACTGGCGCTCATGGAAGGGAATGTTTGAGCAGGAAAAGAGGATTATAATCCTCCTATTGACATAATGATAATAATAATAATAATGATAATAATAATAATGATGATGATAATGATAAACGATCATTCGTAGTAATAATAATAATTTTTATCATTTATTCAATTGTTTAGGATCATGATTATTATTATTTATTTAAAATAAAACATAATTCTTCACACATGAGTGTGAGTTAGTATTTCCACACAGTTTTATTTGACACGGGGGTGTTTGTGTTGCCACGGCGATGACTGCTTTCCTTTTCCAGTTGGGGGACGAGGGCGTCTCGTTGTCATTAACACCCTCCACCTGCAATCAAGGCGCCTCTACAGCTGCAAGTGTGACTTCATTGGGAGTGACACTCGATAGTTAAGGGGTAGTGTGTAGGGGGGGTTTGGGATTGCGTCTCAGCCTCTCTGGCTGCAGTGCGCGCTCCCGACACAGGGGAAACAGATTCTCATAGGGGAACTGAATTTCGCACAAGACCGGAAACAAAAGTTAACCTCCCTCCTCACCCGGAACTTGAGAGTGTGACACCAAGCGGAAGTCAACAGTCCGCTAGCAGCATGGTTAGCTGTGCTCGCGTGCAGGAGACGGTTATCTTTGGTTTCTGAGCTGAATATTTCAGTGTTTCAGCAACAATGTCTTCAGTTCATCATCTGAGAGAGTTTATCAGCGCGCGACTAACAGCTGCGCAGAAGAAATATTCAGAGAGTTCCAGAAAACCATCGTCCAGTACGAGGAAGAGATCGATCGTCAGCGCAGACTGCTGGATATCACCTGGAGACATCCTGGAAACCTGGAAACAGCAGGTAAATATCACCTGGAGACCTCCTGGAAACCTGGAAACAGCAGGTAAATATCACCTGGAGACCTCCTGAAACCTGGAAACAGCAGGTAAATATCACACTGAGACCTCCTGGAAACCTGGAAACAGCAGGTAAATATCACCTGAGACCTCCTGGAAACCTGGAACAGCAGGTAAACCCGGCCCCGAAACCTGGAAACAGCAGGTAAATGTCACCTGGAGACCTCCTGAAACCTGGAAACAGCAGGTAAATATCACCTGGAGACCTCCTGAAACCTGGAAACAGCAGGTAAATATCACCTGGAGACCTCCTGAAACCTGGAAACAGCAGGTAAACATCACCTGGAGACCTCCTGAAACCTGGAAACAGCAGGTAAATATCACCTGGAGACCTCCTGAAAACCTGGAAACAGCAGGTAGGACTCTGATGGTCTGGATTTACTAAAACCTGGAACATACTCCGCTAGAAGACACAACTTTGTTCTTGTTCTGGACGGAACAAGAACAGGAAAGAAGTTGCTTTTGGTAGGTGTTGTGTTAGAAAGTGATCGTCGGGAGCGCGCGCAGCCTGTCAAAGCCACGTCCAACAAACAGATGCTGGAATCAGAAACGATATTCAGGGACTGCGGTAACGTTGGTTTGGGACCGTCTGCCAATTACCTGAAAAATGTCGGTAAGAATCAACTAAATAACTTTTTACCACTCTGTTTGCTGTAGTACATCATATTTATTATGCTCCATCTACTACAGCTGATACAGACATTAATGTGATGTACTACAGCAAACAGAATGGTAAAAAGTCATTTAGTTCATTTTTAGTGAATGTTTTCATGAAAAAATGCATCTATGGGCAAATAAAATACTTTATCAGAAAATCTCACCTGTAGTAGATAGAGCGTAATAATTATGATGTATTACAGCAAGCAGAATGGTAAAAAGTCATTTAGTTTATTTTTGGTTAATTTTTTTCATGACTTCATTCATACTAAAACATCTCATTTACAGACGGTCCCTAAATAGACTTCGGTGATTGGCTGTAGGTTCACAATGTGGATTCACAATAGGGGATTATCACGCTTCCTTGTTCCGGTTTCCGGAAGTTGAAACATTTGGACACTTCCTCTTCCGGCCATGTTAACATCAGCCGTTCCTGCTCTGTTATACTGTTTAAATCGGATAAACTCCAAACATACTTAAGTTTTCATTCCAGACTGAAGTGATACTGGATCAAAAGCTGGATCAAAGCGATCGATTGCCGCGGTGAAGGCCGAACTTATAAAAAACACACGTTTGTTTGTCCCCGGTGGGGCACAACACCGGCACTCACAGCATGCTAGCATTAGCCAGCTAGCGTTACTGCGGCTTAACATTGTGCGTCCTAAAACACACAAACATCTGAAAATCGGGTCTGTACCCCCCGTTTCCAGTGGAACAACTGGGGACTGCCAAGAAAGGAGACGCTTTCAGATGATTGTGTGTTTTCAGCCGCACAAAGTTAGGCACGTTATCAAGCTGGCTAATGCTAACCTGCTAACACGACTGCAGTCTGCCGGCCACAAACAAACGTGTGTCGTTTTATTATAAAGTTCGGTCCTTCACCGCGGCGATCGGCCGTTTTATCCACTTCTTCCTCAGCATCACTTCAGTCTGGAATGAAAACTTGGCATTGGCGTTTATCCGATTTACAAAGTTTAACAGAGTAGTAGCTGGCGGACTACTGTTAGCAGGTTAGCATTAGCCAGCTTGATGACGTGCCTAACTTTGTGCGGCTGAAAACACACAAGCATCTGAAAGCGTCTCCTTTCTTGGCAGTCCCCAGTTGTTCCACTGGAAACGGGGGGGTACAGACCCGATTTTCAGATGTTTGTGTGTTTTAAGACGCACAATGTTAAGCACGTCAGTAAACGCTAGCTGGCTAATGCTAGCATGCTGTGAAGTGCCGGTGTTGTGCCCCACCGGCGACAAACAAACGTGTGTTTTATTATAAAGTTCGGCCCTTCACCGCGGCGAATCGATCGCTTTGATCCAGCTTTTGATCCAGTATCACTTCAGTCTGGAATGAAAACTTAAGTAAGTGTCAAAATACTTAAGTGTCAAAATCTGGGAACTTCCGGTTAGCGTGATAATCCCCTATTTTCTGGTAAAATTTGAAATTTTGAGGATAGTTTACAGTCAGGGCGTCACGATTCAAAAATTATATTCTCAGTACTGATACTAAAGATAGTGGTCGATACTCAATACTATTTTCGATACTTAAGGGGATAAAAATCCCCCAAACAATAAATAAAACAAAAATTGATTAATAAATATGGAAAAAAGAGCTTAAAAAGTCAAATAAATAGATTATTTTAAAGATGTAGTTTGTCTCCAACTGCTCTCTGTGATTCAGAAGAGACAAACTAAAAAACCATTTAGTGGACTTACGTATTTACATGTACTTTTCTTCAGAATATGAGACCAAATCAAGTAAACAGTAGGAAAGACTAACTAGTTAGGGTGAACTAACTAGGGTGAACTAGTTTGTTTTTAAATTAGATTAATTCATTAAACGTTTTAAAAGAATCATTTGTAAATGTGTTTTTCGATTCAATTCCATTTAATTAAAACTCTTTATTTGTGGAACACAAGTCAGTGATTATTCCAGCAAAGCAAAGTTCTCCATATAAATAAGTGAAGCAGAAAAGGTGCAGGCTGCAGCAGTGGCTTATATAACACCCACCATTATACATTTACATCAAATCACATCGAAACGAAACAGAAAGTCAGAGACAATTCAATGTTTGTCTCCAATCTGTATCAGATGGCATCATTATGTGACTGTAAGCCAGGGTGGGGTCATCAGCAGCAGTTTGGGGTGTTTGTGGAGCAGAGAACAGATCCAGGGACCTGGACTACCAAGCTGGATTAACATAGCCGGGATTTCTCTGTTACCTGGTTAACTTAACCAGACATCCGTGATCTTGATAAACGGTTCTATGAAGCTGGTTATTAACTCGGTAACTCAACCAGCGTTTCCAGTCTGGATCAGTGCGCGCTCACATAAAAGGGGCGGAGTTTGAAGAGTCTGACCAATCACAGACATGGAGAAACAGAGAGCGACATACTTCACCATGGAGGAGCAGATGATGATAATTCAGGAACATCATCCAGACCAGAAACAACACAGTTGCCGTGGCAACAGCAGGAAGGAATGCTGGCAGATAATGACCGTCTCTGTTCATGCAGAAGTCTGATTGTCCAATCATGGAACAATATCGGACTGATCAGTAGGGCTGTTCCAGACGCGTCGATGAGTTGATGTAATCGATTCAGTAAATACGTCGATTTATATAAACGTACATCGACGCATCAGAAAAACAACGAAAAAGGCTGAACGCTCTTATTTTGAAGGGAAACCGGAAACAGCGTTGTCTTGGTTAGCAGAGCAGCCAGAAACAACAGCAGAGATGGCGATGTGCCGAGAGAGTGAAACTGAGCGCGTGCACAATTCAGAATCCGATAGAACAGCATCAACAGGTGTAAGTAAGCCACCACGTCCACGAGCTCTTACTTCAAAGGTGTGGGATTATTTACCAAGGAACCGTGTAACATCGTACTCTGCAGCTCTGCAGCATGAAAACATCGTTTCACAGCAGCACGACTGCCATGAACGAACACTGAAGCTAAACTCCCAGCAGCGCTTTTGCTGCTCCGTAAGTAGTTTAATTTTCTTCTAAACATGGTTCAAACATGAACATGGAACGTGTTAATGATGGTGGTTAGTCGCTCACCATCACTAACTTCTTATACTTCTCAATCACCAGCAGCTTCATCGCCAGGTTGAAAGTACCGCGACTCACGTTAACAACGAGCATCATTTTAAGCTTCTGATACGGATGAAAGCGTCCGTATCCGTATTTACCGTCGGGTATGAACGGAGCTTTACAGAGATTCTGCCTTTTACATCCTTATGTTTGCTTCCATGACTGAGGTTATGCAGAAAGGACTGAACTAATGCTGCACGCCGGTATGCTGCTGCTCATGTCAACTTACATTGTGAGTGTGATCATAATGATTTAGCAAAGATAAGAGAAACTGCAGATGTCCTTGGCAGTTGATCTTTATTTCTAAAACAAATACTGAGATTTAATAGAGAAAAAAATGACAGATAATTACTTTCTAAGTCACTACACTTATATCTTAGAGAGCTGCACAGTGGCAGGAACATTTTTATTTTATATTATTCTAATGTGCATTGTGTCTCATTTTCAGGAAAAATAAGCAAATAAGTAGAGAAGAATTTTTCCCTAAAAGAAACACAGCACCGCCATGCACCCCCAAGATGTCAGAAGAGCTGAGGGACAGCATCGTGAAAATAATGATGGCGACACCCATTGCAGCTGTGAAGGAAAAGGCTTCTGTGAAACTCAGCTAAACTGCAGAAGATTTTTAGTATTTCGTTTTCATTTAGCATGTTTGGTTTTGTTCTGGTTGGATTCATTCTCATATTAATCAAGCAATAAAAAAATCATTAGATTAATAAATTAATTTTGAAAATCGAATTGTTAGATGTATCGATGCATCGAAAAAATAATCGAAATATGAATCAATTCTGGAAATAATCGTTTGGGACAGCCCTAATCGCAGGCACACCTTTTCCACAGATACAGTGGATACAGAAAGTATTCAGACCCCTTTTATGTTTTCACTCTTTGTTTCATTGCAGCCATTTGCTAAAATCAAATAAGGTCATTTTATTTCTCATAAATGTCACTCGGCTCCCATCTGGACAGAAAAAACGGAAATGTAGAGATTTTTGCAAATTTATTAAAAAAGAAAACCTGAAATATGACATGGTGATAAGTATTGAGTACTTTGCTCAGTACTGAGTAGAAGTACTTCTGAGCTGGTACAGCCATGAGTCTTCTTGGGAATGATGCAACAATGTTCCACACCTGGATTTGGGATCTTCTGGTTCTTCTTGCAGATCCTCTCCAGTTCTGTCAGGTTGGATGGTGAACGGTGGTGTTCAGCCATTTTCAGGTCTCTCAGAGATGCTCAGTTGGGTTTAAGTCAGGGTTCTGGCTGGGCCGGTCCAGAATGGTCCAGAGTGGTTCTGATCCACTCCTTTGTTATTTCAGCTGTGTGTGAGGGTCATTGTCTTGTTGGAAGGTGAACCTTCGGCCCAGTCTGAGCTCCTGAACTCTGGAAGAGCTTTTCTTCCAGGATCTCTGTACTTGGCCGCATTCATCTTTCCTTCAACTGCAACCAGTCGTCCTGTCCCTGCAGCTGAAAAACACCCCCATAGCATGATGCTGCCACCACCATGCTTCACTGTTGGGATGGTATTGGGCAGGTGATGAGCAGTGCCTGGTTTTCTCCACACATACCGCTTAGAATGAACTCCAAAAGTTCAATCTTGGTCTCATCAGACCAGAGAATCTTATTTCTCTCAGTCTGGGAGTCCTTCATGTGTTTTTGGCAAACTCTATGCGGGCTTTCATATGTCTGCACTGAGGAGAGGCTTCCATCGGGCCACTCTGCCATAAAGCCCCGACTGGTGGAGGCTGCAGTGATACTGACTTTGTGGAACTTTCTCCATCTCCCTACTGCATCTCTGGAGCTCAGCCACAGTGATCTTTGGCTTCTTCTTTACTCTCTCACCAAGGCTCTTCTCCCACCATTGCTCAGTTTGGCTGGACGGCCGGGTCTAGGAAGAGTTCTGCTCGTCCCAAACTTCTTCCATGTAAGGACTATGGAGGCCACCGTGCTCTTAGGAACCTTTAGTGCTGCAGAAACTCTTTTGTAACCTTGTCCAGATCTGTGTCTCGCCACAATTCTGTCTCTGAGCTCCTTGGACAGTTCCTTCCACCTCATGATCCTCATTTGCTCTGACATGCACTGTGAGCTGGAAGCTCTTATATAGACAGGTGTGTGTCTTTCCTAATCACGTCCAATCAGTTTAATTAAACACAGCTGGACTCCAATGAAGGAGTAGAACCATCTCAAGGAGGATCAGAAGAAATGGACAGCATATGAGTATAGCGCGTTGGTTTATCTGGCAAAGGGATCACACTAACACTTCTCTGAGATCAAAATATTTATTCTTAAGAACCAGAGCAATATCAGGTACAGAACAGCGCTGGGTCAAAGCAGGAAGTTTGACAAAGAATTCTCCTCTGACACAGAGATTTTATACAATCATAGAATGTGCAAGGCATTGTCCCACGCTGATTGGACCGCCCATCTGTCTCCATCGCGATCTCCAAACCCCCACTCCTGCTCCACCCTGGGTCAGCTCGACCGTTCCACGTCTCCAAATAATTAATCCCCCCCCCCCTCACACTCTTGTTTATATTCCCCAATCTCTTCTTCCCCGAAACACTTGAGGAACATTCAAGAATGCGTCTCTGTTCCCACTCACTCTCAGACACACAACCATTCCAGTGGACAACAAGGCTCTGATACCAAGCTGCCATTATTGTAGAAATGTACATATATGGAAAGTATATGTTTGTAAAAAGGATATGCCATGGATTAATTAAAGGATATTTTGGGTTCTGCTACATGAGTTAAATATGAGTTCAATTCAATTCAGCTTTATTTGTATAGCGTCCATTCATGACATCATCACCTCAGGGTGCTTAAACAGACCGAAAAGTTCAGGTCAGATTGATAACAGCTAACTAAGGAAACCAACAGATTGGATCGAATCTTGACTTGACCCGGTCCAATCCCCCATCCTGAGCAAGCACGGAGGGGTGGCGACAGTGGGAAGGAAAACACCCTTTTAACAGGGAGGAAAAACCTCCGGCAGAACCCGGCTCAGGTAGGGCGGCCATCTGCCTCGACCGGCTGGGGGGGGTGAAGACGGAAAGGGAGAACAGCAAACACTGCAACCTTATAAGTGTCACTGCAAAGGCTCTGAATACTTATAACCATGTCATATTTCAGTTTTTCTTTTTTTAATAAATTTGTAAAAACTTCTACATTTCTGGGGGGGGGGGGGGTTTCTGTCAAGATGGGGTGCTAAGTGACATTAATGAGAAATAAAATGAAATTTTTTTTTATTTTAGCAGATGGCTGCAAAAGCTTAAAGGGGTCTGAATACTTACTGAATGCTGAATACTGAATACAGTACCCACTGTAGAAACTCCTAGAAATAAGGTCCAGGTTAAAAAAAAGAAAGTTATCCTTTCATTACTTTTGGCTAACCAGAAGTGTCTATTATGTAAATGATGGAAGGCAGCGATTGGTCTAAATTGGTCTGTAGTTTGAAATCAGATGATTTCAGCTAAAAGAGTGATTTTTCTATGTGAAGGCTGTCCTTTTACTCCGCTGTCCTGACCTTTGTCATTTGTCCCTTCATCCCTCCAGAGGCTCCACATCAATATGTCTCCAAGCTGAATAACCATGTTGAAGATGAGCAGCAGCTCTGCAAGCAGAAGTCCCACTCAGATCTGGACCAGGAGCAACCGGAGTCTGCACGTATTAAAGAGGAACAGGAGGAAGTCCTCACCAGTCAGGAGGGGGGGCAGCTTTTGCTGAAGGATGAAACTGATGACTTTTCACTTCCTGCTGCTCATGAGGAAAATGAGCACAATGATCCAGAACCAAACTCTTCCACCTCTCCTGCAGATGAACATTCACATTTAGAGGGAAGCATGGTTGAAGACTCAGGACCAACGGGATGTGCAGATAGGAAGCCAGAAGGGGGTGTCAGATGGAGACCAATGAGAACGTAGAAGAGACTTTTCTCTTAGAAAGTCATTGTAATACTCAGCACACTGCTGAGAAGCTGTACTCATGTCAGACCTGTGGAGAAAGATGTTTGGACCCAACATCACTTAGAAAGCATGAAATAGTCCACATAGATGAGAAACAGTATCCCTGTCAAACCTGTGGGAAAACATTTAAAACTGGAAATCAATTAACTGTTCATATAAGATCTCACACAGGACAGAAACCATATCCTTGTAAGACATGTGGGAAATGTTTCAGTCGAAACTTTTGTTTGTTACAACACATGAAAACTCACACAGGTGAGAAACCATACTCTTGTAAGACATGTGGGAAATGTTTCACTCGAAACTTTAGTTTGTTAGAACACATGAAAATTCACACAGGTGAGAAACCATACTCTTGTAAAACATGTGGGAAATGTTTCACCCGAAACTTTTATTTGTTAGAACACATGAGAATTCACACAGGTGAGAAACCATACTCTTGTAAAGTATGTGGGAAATGTTTCACTCAAAGTTCTACTTTGTTATCCCACATGACAACTCACATGGATGAGAAACCATATTCTTGTCGTACTTGAGGGAAATGTTTTATTAACCATAATAAGATGATGCGCCACATGACTCATGTAAATAAGAAGCCATATTCTTGCAAAGCAACATTTACTGTATGTGTGCCCACGACGTGTTATTTTAGAGATGCTTTAAGTCTGTTTGAAATATTTTATTTGTATTGCCAACATGGACTCACTCAGATGCAGTAACAATATATCACCAGTAGGTGGCGCGTGGAGCCTGTGAGCCTGTCTCAAACCGCACACTTGCCCATGTGCACTGGAATTCAGTTCTTTGTACGCACTGTGTACTTTGTCTGTAGTGCACACGATTGTTGCTAAATGCTGACTCAAACAGAGCACTGCACTGACAGGAAGTGACGGACTAGCATTGCCAACTCTACTGAGCCAGTAAAACCACGGCCTCAAACACACGACCAGATCATAACGGTCATCAGGGAGTGAACAGCTTGGTAGCTGCATATACATCAGTAATTATGTCTGAATCATTTCATAAATGTTACTTAGATCAAGTACAACACCCCCTCCTATGCAGCAGGGGTCACCACCGCTTCGTTCACCGCCGTTATTCAGCTCTGAAAGCAGTTTGAAAGTCCCACCTTTTCCTCTACGTCAGCAAGATGGCGTCTGTTTAGTGTGAGTAGTGTGCTTTGTTTTGCACTTCATTTTTGGCCATTATCAGGTCAACATCCTGGTACTTTCAGTGCACTGAATTGTCGCTTAAATGACACCATGCGTGCACTACACACTCAGAAACAGTGTTTGAAGTGCTCAAGTGCACAGTTTGGGACAGACTCACTGTCGCAGGTGTCCTGCCATTTCCTTAACAGGCTGAGAGATCCTGTACGAACACCAGCCACGTCTACCATGCGCTTATTGTTGTTCTGTGTTTCAGGTGAGAAACCCCTCTTAAACAAATGGAAGTTACTGTATCTTCTTCATAAATGCCCAGGAATGATTAATGAAGCGTTTCAGTGAAAAATTTCTGTTTATTAGTTTGTTTCTTTGTTTAAATGGCTACTGATGTATGACACGGGTCAGCTAACTAGCATGAGCCACAATGCTAACACAGGACTGTGAGGCTCTGTCTGAAACAGCGCACTTGAGCACTTCAAACACTGTTTTTGAGTGTGTAGTGCACACATGGTTTCATTTAAGCGACAGTATAGTGCACTGAAAGTACCAGGATGTTGCCCTTATAACGGCCAAAAATGAAGTGCAAAACGAAGCATACTACTCGCACTAAACGGACGCCATGTTGCTGACGTAGAGGAAGAGGCGGGACTTTCTAACTACTTTCAGAGCTGAGTAATAGCGGTGAATGAAGCGGTGGCTCTGTTTGGGTCAGCATTTAGCAACAATAGTGTGCACTACAGACGTAGTTCACTGTGTGCACTATGCACCGAATTCCAGTGCACTCAGGCAAGTGTGCGGATGGAGACACAGCCACAAGCTCAGAGAGCCTGAGAGCACTTTGTTTTTAGTGCACTCTATGGTCGCAAACTGCTGACCCAAACAGAGCACTGCACTTACAGGAAGTGACAGACTAGCATTGCCCGCTAACGTGAGCTAACACTTCTGAGCTGGTATAACAGTGGCATCAAACACATGACCAGATCATAACTGTCATCAGGGAGTAAACAGTTTGGTAGCTACAATATACAGCAGAAATTATGTCTAAATAATTTCATAAACGTTACTTAAATTAAGTACAATATCGCCTCCAAAGCAGCAGGGGTCGCCACCGCTTCATTCACCGCCATTATTCAGCTCTGAAAGCAGTTCGAAAGTCCCGCTTCTTCCTCTACGTCAGCAACATGGCGTCCACTTAGTGCGAGTAGTGTGCTTCTTTCTGCACTTCATTTTTGGGCGTGATTATGGCAACATCCTGGTACTTTCAGTGCACTGAATTGTCGCTTAAATGACACCTTGTGTGCACTACACACTCAAAAACAGTGTTTGAAGTGCTCAAGTGCACAGTTTGGGACAGACCCACGTTTAATGTGCTTGTTAGCTATTAGCAGCAGTTAGCTGTAGGTAAATGTGGGCGACACAACCAGAGTTCTGGGCTTGATAAAAGTGACAACAGGGCTCCATGATTTAGTTAATATGTATTTCTGAACATGATTGTTATCAGAAGGCTTCATGATTAAGTTGATGTGTGTTGCTAACAATGATTTCATGTAAAAACAATGATTCCATGCATTGATTAAAACGGTTTTAGTGTTGGTATGAATGTGACATTTCTTTAGTCTTTTAATGATTTCTTGTGAATTGTTCCTTCTCCAGGATGGAATGTCTCAGCAACTACAATGATTTCCTTCAAAAGTTTCCATTTATTTAGGATATTGTCTTTTCCACACATGGATGAAACTATACATACTTAAATATCTCCATCCCATCTGACATTAGCTTAGATGTTCTTTAGCAAGTTTTACCTGCACCTGATGCTTTTTTCCCTCTTTGGTTGCAAAAGTTTCCTTGAGACTACCAGTAAAGGTAAAACAAAGAGAGAGAGACATAGAAAACATTGTAGTTTCATCAGAGCTTTAACAGTGTGTGAGCTCCTCTAGTGGATGTTGTGGAGTATTGTGTTGTCTTTGCTCCAAAGCTTTTTCTCCACACTTTTGCTGTTTCCTGTCACTGTGGGCCTCACAGCACAGTAGTACACAGCAGAGTCAGACACTGCAGCAGAGGACATCACCAGATCTACGTGTTGTTTTCCTCTCAGTTTAGTGGAGAACCTTGAAGCTGATTTCAGAGACTCTGCTGCTCTTGAAGTGTTGAGTCCAGAAATGTACAGGAGGAACTCTGGTGGTTTTCCAGGATATTGTCGATACCAGAAGAAATCATCTGAACCAGTTATAGTTTTAGAGTAAGTGTAGGACAGAGTAACAGAGCTTCCTTCTAAACTGGACTCTTCTTTCTTGACTGCATTGAGTTCTTCACAGCCGACACCTGAAGGAAGAGAGAAGTTAAAGAAGTGAAGAACAAAGAGAAAATCTAGAAATTGATCTTTTAAAGAATGAAAGCAACCTGTTAGAATGACTAGAAACAGCAGAGTGAATCCAAACGTCTGCAAAGACAGCATGTTGAATAAAGGTGATGTTTGTGTGTTGAACTGTGTTGAATGTGGAAGTTTGTGTCTCTTCTATAGTTCAGTAACAGCTCAGCTCCTCCCTCCATCTCTCCGTCTCCTCTTTCATCTCTACTTCCTCTCCTCTCTCTTACTCTGCCTTTCAGCAGCTTCACATCAACATAGAAAGAACTTTCTGAGACAAACACACATTTAAACTCAGCTTTCTAAGCTTTCAGTAGAAATTTAAAGCCCTGCTGTTCTATTGATCACATGAGCTGAAATAACAGTCCTAAAGTCATCTTTCATTAAGCATTAGCTTTATAATGCATCTGTTCAATATGATATTCAGATGAGATCATGATGCAGATTTACTCACATGAACTGTTTTAAGCAGTAGCTACTGGAATGCAGATATTTCCACTATTTTATTCACATTCTCATCTGTTATTGATTATTATTCTGGATAGGGATGCACCATATAATCCGCCCCCTATTAGTATCGGCCTATATCGGCCTCTGCATCGGACATCTGCCACCCCATCGATATTTAACTGATCAGCTTGCTGTTTCTAAAGTCTAAAAAACCCCAAACTTCTTCAAAAACGTATTTTTTTACAGCCTATAAAACTTGTAAAGACTAGGGGTGGGGAAAAAATATAAATACACTGAAATATCACAATATTTTTATATGCTGATATCATATTGACATTTAAAAATGCGGTCGTCTATTTCACTAATGAAATCTTGCAACATTTCATCTGTCTGTTAAGAAATCCCGTGAGACTTCACAAAATATAGTGAGATTTTGTAACAGAACAATGAAATCTTGCGAGATTTCTTAAGTAAAATAGATCGATACCGCATTTTTTTTTTTTTTTATTTTTTTTGTTTGGGCTTTTTTTATAAATTATAAAAGAAAAAGGGGGAGGAGAGGGGGGGGAAAAATCAAAAAGGGACCTGGCCCGGGAATAAACCGGGGCCGACTGCGCTGAGGAACTGTTACCCCTGTTCATGGGGCGGCTGCTCAACCAACTGAGCTAATCACCCCCCATACTGCATTTTTAAATATCGATTTGATATTGGCATATGAAAATATTGTCATATTTCAGTGTATCAATATTTTTTCCCACCACTATTTTTCAAAGTTTCAGAAACGGAAAAAAAACTGCTATTTTCACTTACTGCTTATTGTTTCAGCTTAAATATCGGTATCAATATTGGTTTCTCGGCCACATGAGTTTTAAAACATTGGTATATTGTATATCGGCCAAAATTCCAATATTTTGTATCCCTAATTCTGGATGTTCAGAATGTTGTTTTGTCTGTGAGAAATGCAGAATAAATATCCAGTAAACTGTCTGGTTAAGTTTGAATAAAGGTTTAAAATGAGAAAAGTTGAAAGTTGGAGAAGCCGGAAACAAAAGTTAACCTCCCTCCTCACCCGGAACTTGAGAGTGTGACACCAAGCGGAAGTCAACAGTCCGCTAGCAGCATGGTTAGCTGTCCTCGTGCTCGGACTGAGCGGGAAGACGGTTGTGTTTGGTCTCTCAGCTGAATATGATGGTGTTTCAGCAACAATGTCTTCAGTTCATCATCTGAGAGAGTTTATCAGCGAGCGACTAACAGCTGCTGCAGAAGAAATATTCAGAGAGTTCCAGAAAACCATCGTCCAGTACGAGGAAGAGATCGATCGTCAGCGCAGACTGCTGGATATCACCTGGAGACCTCAGATAAAGTTGATCAGAACAGGTATGAAAGTCTGGACTCAGTCATGAAGTCCTGGAGGATCCTGATCAGAGATCTGGGCTACATTTAGTTTCAGCCTCTCAGCTGCAGTTATTTTCCACACAGAAACATTTAACATGAAACAGTCTGTAGAAGACACAGAGGAAACGGACTGAACTAGAAGATTGCTGGACACATGAAATGGAAGATGTGTGTCATGACTGCAGTGATTGAGTTAAATGTCCAGACCTGTGGAATATCTGCAGAATACTTTAGAAAACTCATCTGGAGTTTAAGACTAGAAGCAAAAAGGGAGCAATTATTGGAATAGGACACTTCATATATTCTGATATCTGACTGTTTTCTTCGTCTCCTTCACTGTTACTGTTTAGAAAAGAAATGAAAATCAACCTCTACACTGCATCTCTGCATCACTGACGCTGCTGGAGTGTTAAAGAGCTCAAAGTTAACATCTTTGCTGCTTTTAGTGGGAACATGGAAACATCAGCATTACGAACAAGGACGCTGAAGTTAGCTTCTGATTCGCCATATGCGTAAAGGACTATTCCACTGAATTTGGGAGAACACAGACTATATTCAGGGTTCCTGCAGAGTCTGAAGTCTTAAATTTACAAATCTGCATTTAATATCTTAAAAAGTCCTTAAATGTGACAGTTGTGGTCTTAAATTTCATTTTGTCTTCCACTCTGACAGATTTCTGTCACTTAGAGAAATGAGAGAAAAACAACAACAGATCCAGGTGTTTTTCCCACCAATAAATCTTGACGGAGCCTTTATATCAGCCAATCAGGAAGAGATCAGGGGGGGTCTTTGACCAGCCGTCACCTGTTAGCCTGAGGTTTGCATGCTTGCAGAAACTTCTTGTTTAACTTTTGGAAGCAAATTTCAAAGCGGACAGCAATGATAGATGTAGGTAATGATGCCAAAGTTGCTGTTCAATCTGTCTGTTTTCACAATATCTTTGGAAATGTAGAGGGATCTGTGTTTTTGCCAGTGTGACCGTGAAATGGGCATTAAATTTAGTTCCAAGGGGTCTGAAAAAGTCTGAAATTGAACTTGTTAAAACATGTAGGAACTCTGATATTACAACAGGTCCTGATCCAAAACTACAATACTTAGACTCTTCAGATCTGGACTGAAGTTTTCTACAGAGTCTAGATTCATGAAAACACTGTTTCTGATTGGTGAAAATGAAAAATAGCCTCATTTCATGACTTTTTCAGCATCTAGACCATGTTAGAGCAGGTCCCAATCTATAATCTATAGATTTCTAAAAACTTCACGTCTGATTTGTGAAAGCTTTTTTTCTGTTGGTGAAATTGAAAAAAGAGGTGTCTTCTGATTCCCAGCTTCTGATTTCTCTTGTTTAAATTGTGATTCCACTGAATCTGTGGAAACCAGATACTACATTTGACCAGGTACTCTACAAAATATACAATATTTATACTCTTCATTTCTGGAATGAAATATTCTTCATTGGAAGCATTTCTTGTACATTTTAATATTTTGATTAATACCATTTTACTTTACATTGTTAGACAATTTACCACGGTCCAAAATTTGAACCTTCATGTGAATTAGTTAAGAACAGCAGTTCAATGCTGGAAGTTATGACAGCGTCATACGCCATTAATATTTTCTATTGTTTTGTTCTCATCTTTTTTTTTTTGCGGTAGACGAACCTGATATTTGGAATTGTTGGTAAAAGGGCAAGAATGAGTTAAAATAGAATAATAATGGTGGTGTACAACATGTGAATTTCTTCTTCTAGCGGCTCATTTTCAAACAGGAGAATGATGGAAACATGCAAGTATTGAAAGATGTTTCAGATCAACCAGCCTATAGCAGACATCTGCATAACAACAGGGTACAGAGAGTTACTACATGTTAATGCAGGTGCTGAATAAGGCCCCCTGCCGTGGAAAGCACCCCTCCTCCAGAAACGGAGTGACAGCCTTTGACCAGGAGGAAAATGAGGCTGTTTTTCATTTTCACAAATCAGAAACTGTGCTTGAATGAATCTCCAAGCTCTTTAGAACATCTGAGAGCAGGTTTGAAGAGCGTCAGTATTGTGGTTTTTGATCAGGACCTGATGTAATCTAGTCTGTGTTCTGGCTAAATAGAGTGTTGGAGTTCTTATCTCCATAGTTTAAAGTGCTGTTGACATGATTGTGATATTTTTCTCCATGTTTTATGGACCAAAACCTTCCTCATGATGATCTATGTAACAGAAACACACGCGCCGGCATGAATCACTCTTTTAGAAAACATGGCTGCATTTCAGCATCTGACCAGACTGTGGCGCTGTTCACAGAAACCGGAGGTGAAGTCGTGAGTAGGAGCTCCTCACCGCTGTCAGTATGGAATGTAATGGGTTAACTGTAGTTTTAAGTTCCTTTTCCAGTTTTCCAGACGGACAATAACGGCTCAGCCTTCTGTTTTACTGACATTTAATGTTTAAAAGCTCATCAGGACGTTCGTTTCTTCGTGTTTCCTACGGGTCATAAATCCATCAGAAGAGGATAAATAGGAGCTGTTTGCGGTGTCCAGTAGGGCTGTGTTCAAAAAATCAATTTTCCAATTCTGAATCGATTCTCATATTAATTTCTAAAGATCGATTTTTCTCATCTTTTTTTTAAAATGACCATTTAATGCTCTGCCTCTGGTTAAGTGCAGTGGTTCAGCCGCTCTGCTAGGGGGAGATAGTGAGCTGGACAGAGTGTAGGACTACTAAAACTAGCGCAGTGCCAGAAGAAGAGTAGTGGGGCTGGTACAAGTAGTTTCTAAAGATTCAGTTTAAACAGAGGAAACATCTGCCTGTAAGTACTTTAATAAAGGTAGTTAATGTTCATGATCGAGGTGAAATTGATACTTGCTATTTTGTATACTATCTTTGAAGTTACAACGTAGATGCTAATAACGTTAGCATGTCAATGGCATTTTCCATTAACAGTTAGCATCAAGCAAGCAGATTAGTCGCTAGTTGTTTTCAGTTTTAAATGCTGACTTACTGTGTATTTTGCTGCACTGAATCATTTGTGAATTTTTATTATTTGTTTCCTGTTATTTAAATTACTGTTGTGAATGTAGTCTTTTTAAATTGGAGGGTGTGAATAATTTCGTGGATGACTGTATCTCTGACAACATGAAGGGAGTGGGTTTGGTCCTTACAGCCACCATTAACTACATTACTTCATTCATTCGTTGTTGAATATTAATATAATACTAGCATTAATATGTTGCATAACTACAGAGTTATGGAATTCAGGTAAAGGCTAAAAAATTTTTCAATACCAGCAAACCAAATTGAGATCAGATCGAGATCTAATCGAGATCGGATTGGATCGGAATCGAAAATAATCGATTCAAAACCATAAGAATTGGAATCGAATCGATTCTTGAAATCTGAATCGATACCCAGCCCGAGTGAAGGCCGTCCTTTCACTCCGCTGTCCTGACCTTTGTCATTTGTCCCTTCATCCCTCCAGAGGCTCCACATCAATATGTCTCCAAGCTGAATAACCATGTTGAAGATGAGCAGCAGCTCTGCAAGCAGAAGACCCACTCAGATCTGGACCAGGAGCAACCGGAGTCTGCACGTATTAAAGAGGAACAGGAGGAAGTCCTCACCAGTCAGGAGGGGGGGCAGCTTTTGCTGAAGGATGAAACTGATGACTTTTCACTTCCTGCTGCTCATGAGGAAAATGAGCACAATGATCCAGAACCAAACCCCTCTTCCACCTCTCCTGCAGATGAACATTCACATTTAGAGGGAAGCATGGTTGAAGACTCAGGACCAACGGGATGTGCAGATAGGAAGCCAGAAGGGGGGTGTCAGATGGAGACCAATGAGAACGTAGAAGAGACTTTTCTCTTAGAAAGTCATTGTAATACTCAGCACACTGCTGAGAAGCTGTACTCATGTCAGACCTGTGGAGAAAGATGTTTGGACCCAACATCACTTAGAAAGCATGAAACAGTCCACATAGATGAGAAACGGTATCCCTGTCAAACCTGTGGGAAAACATTTAACAAAAGAAGTAACTTAACTGTTCATATAAGAACTCACACAGGAGAGAAACCATTTTGTTGTCAAACCTGTGAGAAATCTTTTATTCGAAAGTATGATTTGTTGCGTCACATGAGAATCCACACAGGTGAGAAACCATACTCTTGCAAGACATGTGGAAAATGTTTTACTCGAAGTAATCGTTTGTTAGTCCACATGAGAGTCCACACAGGTGAGAAACCATACTCTTGTAAAACATGTGGGAAATGTTTCATTCAAAATTATTATTTGTTAAACCACATGAGAACTCACACAGGTGAGAAACCATACTCTTGTAAGACATGTGGGAAATGTTTCACTCAAAATTATAATTTGTTATACCACAAGAGAATCCACACAGGTGAAAAACCATATACTTGTAAAATATGTGGGAAATGTTTCCCTTATCGTAAAAGGTTGATGCACCACATGACAACTCACGTAGATAAGAAGCCATATTCTTACAAAACAACATTTTAGAGAAAATAGTAGAGATCGACCGATATGTTTTTTTCTTGGCCAATACCGATTATTCGTGATCATGGAGGCTGATAACCGATATTAGGAGCCGATTCATTTACAGTAAAAATTCAAAAACTGTTTTGTTTTCTAATGCTTGGGATCATGACACATTTAATCTCACTCTGCTACTCTACAACTTTAGTTTTTACATGCGCTTCTTTTTTACCCTAGAACTCTGATACCAGCAGGACCTGGACTACTGATCTAGGTTTTCTCCTATTGAGGTAACTTCAGAGTAACTGGGTTCTCCATCCTACCATGCTGCTTCACTTCTTATCAGTGTAAATCACCATGGTAACTGATGTACGCCTAACCTGCTCCAGAGGAGGTTAGTTCTGGATCACAGATCAGTCACCACGTCCTGACCAATCAGATCTCTTGGAAAATGTCCTGCCCATTCTTAAAACATCTTGTAGGTGTTGGTGTGCGGTTCTAACAGGAGCGCTTAAAGAAAGATTTGATAGATGCTTTTAATACCCCGATGACGTCCTACAAGGACAGATTTTCATCAGATGCTCCGATTTCTAACTGATGGAGACACATGTTGCAGATGGAATGATGAAAAGTCTGATTCTGTCATTTATTCTTGACTTGTTCCAAGTATGTTTAGCTTCACTAGAGATGCATCTGAAATGATGAGCTTAATAACAGTAGTAATGGTTACACATGAGATAACTGCAGAAATATAAGTTATGGAACTACTTATGCCATCACAGAGGTTTTCTTATAATAATAATTATTATTACAACAACATATACGTCTCCATCTATCCGAAATACGCATTAAATTACCGACCCCAAACGTCTCCTGAAAATCAGCTCACACAGCTCAGTTATTCTCAATTCATTAATGTCGCGTGCCCACCACCTTCGTGTCGCTTACAGCCATGTGCCAGAGGGGGGGGTCAATCAGTTAAATAGTAATGGCTAACTGGCGTGCTTCCACTACTGCTGGTGTCCAGACTTTTCTAGAACCTGGTGGTTGCGGCTCTGTGTTTAGTCCAGCTGCAGTCAGACTGCTTTCTTCACCTTCACCTTCTCTTTGTCTTGTCCGCTGTTTCCTCCACATCACGGGTGTGTATGTGTGTGAGCGCCCCACGGAGACCTATTTTTTTTTATTATACTTATGATCCCCAGGGGAAAGGCTCTGCATTTCACCATCTCTGTACTGTGAGATCAGAGAGCAGTGGGCTGCACTTAAAGCGCCCGGGAGCAGTTGGTGGGGGTTAAGGACCTGCTCAAGGGTCCACAGTGGACACCCAGGAGTCGTGTCGGGGATCGACCCGGGCCTCCCGCCCAAGCCCCACGCTACCACTGGGCTATCCACTCCCCCACAAATGTTATGAAATTTATGAAATTAGTTATGAAATGTTTCAGTGAAAAATGTCTGTGTAATAGTTTGTTTCTTTGTTTTAATGGCCGCCAATGTATGACACGGGTCAGCTAACTAGCATTAGCTATGAAGCTAACACAGGACACGGTTAATGTGCTTGTTAGCTATTAGCAGCAGTAAGCTGTAGGTAAATGTGGGCGACACAACCAGAGTTCTGGGCTTGATAAAAAGCCCTGTTTCCACCAGCGGGTCTGGGTCGGGCCGGATCGGTCCCCGTTTTTTTGCGTCTTCACAGATAAAAACTGGGACGGGTACCCTTATATCCGACCTGACCCGGCCTACTTTTTTGGTACCCTTCGGTAGGGGTACTGATCTAACCGATCCGGACCGAAGAAGTGGAGCTAATACACAGCAATCCGCTGATTCGTTGAAAATCCGTCACTTCCCGTGTAAAAACAAAGCAGGGGTGACTCCTTTTGTTTCTGCCAGTGTGGTGCGGTGTTTTGGTTAAACGGCGTTACACGGCAATGATGTCACACAATCACGTAGCAGCGCTGTCCAGCTAATTCTCCGCCTCCAGAATAAGGGTACAGATTGCTGTGGGGACGCAGCATGAAATCAACACATCCGTACCCAAACCCACCCGATCCGGCCTGGCCCGACCTGACCCGACCCAGACCCCGCGGGTGGAAACGGGGCTTAAGTGACAACAGGGCTCCATGATTTGGTTAACATGTATTTCTGAACATGATTGTTATCAGAAGGCTTCATGATTAAGTTGATGTGTGTTGCTAACAATGATTTCATGTAAAAACAATGATTCCATGCATTGATTAAAACGGTTTTAGTGTTGGTATGAATGTGACATTTCTTTAGTCTTTTAATGATTTCTTGTGAATTGTTCCTTCTCCAGGATGGAATGTCTCAGCAACTACAATGATTTCCTTCAAAAGTTTCCATTTATTTAGGATTTTCTCTTTTCCACACATGGATGAAACTATACATACTTAAATATCTCCATCCCATCTGACATTAGCTTAGATGTTCTTTAGCAAGTTTTACCTGCACCAGATGCTTTTTTCCCTCTTTGGTTGCAAAAGTTTCCTTGAGACTACCAGTAAAGGTAAAACAAAGAGAGAGAGACATAGAAAACATTGTAGTTCTCCACCCGGGGGAGGAAAGAGAAAGAAAGAAACATAAGCAGGCCTAAATTCACAAGTTAAGCAAATAAAATGCATCAAGAAGTTGAGCTTTTTCCATTGGATAATATTTGTAAAGAGCGGTAAGTGAAAGGTAGTTCTGCATATAATCATCAGTATCTGTTGTTTTTCTGATCTCCTGTTTTCATTTCAACAAGAAAGTTTAGTAAAGTGATGATGTGAGAAGAGCAGATCCACCCTGAAGTCTGTGGTGGTGAACTGGTCCGACTGGATGGAGATCTGCTGTGTGGAAACATCCAGAGTGTTTGCAGCATCATGTTGATGTGGATCTGCTGCTCATGTGGATCCTCTCAGAGTTTCATCAGAGCTTTAACAGTGTGTGAGCTCCTCTAGTGGATGTTGTGGAGTATTGTGTTGTCTTTGCTCCAAAGCTTTTTCTCCACACTTTTGCTGTTTCCTGTCACTGTGGGCTGCAGAGCACAGTAGTACACAGCAGAGTCAGACAGCTGAAGCTTCTGGATCTTCAGAGGAACTGATCTGATACTGGAATCGAGTGATGAAGAAAATCTCTCCTTGAACTCTTCTTCAGTTTTCCCCTCTCCAATCTTAAAACGGCTCAGGATGAATGTGGGGCTGCTGTTTCCATCCTGTTTGTACCAGTAAAGGTAATGGTTTGAAGAACTGGTGTTATAGAGACAAGCAAGAGTTGCTGTGTGTCCTTCAGCAGCAGTCACGTCTCCTTCTGCTTGCAGGACGTTGTCTTTTTGTCCTCTGCATTCTGTAAAACAGCAACAAACAGCATCAGTGTGCTGATAAAGAATCATGTCAGTGTTGGACTGATATCAAAGAAACAGAGTTTTGTTCATACCAAGCCACACAGCAGCCAGCAGCACTGAGATGAACAGAGGTGTCATATCTGCAGTGTTGAGGAACTGAGAGCTGCAGCAAGTAGAAAGAAGGCTGTGATCTCTGTTTAGTCTTCATCAACACTAAGTTGCTGGATTAGAAGGAGGAGCCTGATCACAGTCACACCACTCATTCACAGCTCTGCTATCAGTCTCTGCCAGACACGTGACTTTTGTTGCTAAGACGCCATTTCAGGCGTATAAAAGTCAGCGGTCCCGTTTATCAAACAAGCGTGGAAATGAGCACACATCTGATCATATAAATGATCTTATTATTGTATCCACGTGTGATTCATAAATGTTCCTGTCTGACCAAACAACAGAATCTACGTCAGAAATCCCTCCTCATCCAGCTGCTTCTACCCTGAAGCAGCAGCTCAGACAGGCGGAGGCTGGTCCAAGCCTGACCCGGACTGTCGGATCTGAGCCTGACCCGCACAGAGACAGAAGAAAAAATAACTTTCATTAGCTAAGCTAAGAAACAGTCTGCTGACTGAGCACTTATAGATTATAACTTTAGGGTACAGATTACTTAATAGAAACGACGGATCGCCTCCTGTCTTCTGTCTCCAGGAGCTGCAGGTGTCATACCAGCCAGATGATCTTAACAGCAGAGTGTTATAACTTCTGATGAAGGCGACAAATGATCGCCAAAAATGTCGCGATAAATCAGACTTTATTATCTCACTGTTGATGTCTGAATAAAGAAAAGAAAGCTCGGCTGCTTGTAAGAAGACGGACAGTCGGGCTGCAGAAAGGCGCAGATGCATCGGACCAGCGGGAAACGCTGCTTTAGACTCAGAGAAGGTTTGCAACACAACCCTGACCTGTGTGGATCTGTACGATGCTGTAACTTGTCAAGACTTTATTGACAAGTTAAATAACAGAAATACTAGTTTATAAACATTATGCGCAGCCAGAAGGGCAGACGCGCTGGTAACTGCAGCTCCCAGGAGACACGGAGATAAGTGGAGGAGATCCGTTTCTATAAATTAATCTATACATTAACGTTGTACAAGTGTTCATTCGGTAGACTGTTTCTTAGTTTAAGTAATGAAAGTTATCGTTTCTTATGTTCCTGTCGGGGGTCAGGCTCAGATCCGACAGTCCGGGTCAGGCTCAGATCCGACCAGCCTCCATCTGTCAGCGCTGCTGCTGCTTCAGGAGAAACAGCTGGATGACGGTGCATTTCTGACCAATATTCTGTTGTTTGGTCAGACACGAACATTTGATAAATCACACATGGATTCAGTCATAAGATCATTTTTATGATCAGATGTGCGCTCATTTCCACGCCGGCACTGACAGTTTTACGCCTGAAATGGCGTCAAGCGCTGGTTAATGCTGGTTAAGCAACAAATGTTACTTCACTCGGCGGAGACCGATTCCCCCCACTGACAACTTTCCACTCAACACATCTTTGTGCTGCTCTGCTTTCCTGCTCCAACTTGTCTGCTCTGCAGTCTTCAACAGAATCTACCACAACAGGAAGCTGCTGACTTCTCTCCCATTTCCAGCTGACTTCACATCATCACAGATGCAACTGATGCAGTTGCTGTTGTCAAGCACTTTGCTCAACTCAGCTTC
>JALJCO010006959.1:0-12500 GCA_023101725.1 Atherinomorus stipes | reverse complement strand
TCATGTAGACATTTAAAACATAGTATCGATCTGTTTTACTTATGAAATCTCAATATTTCATTGTTCTGTTATAAAATCTTGCGAGAATTCAGAAATATTGCAATATTTTCATATTCGGGGTGGGCGATATTGCCAAAAAATGATTTCACAATATATTTTCCAAAATACCTCGATGACGATATAGATGATATTGATGTCTTATTGAGAAGTCAGAGCTTCTGTAAAATCCTGGTACCCACTTTTTAAGCCTCTACAGTTCCAGACTGCGTCATGGTTTATTAACATTATTACACATATGTGTTTATATTACTGCTGTATGTGGTATTTGACAGATAAAATACTTCAAGTTTAGCCGTTTTAACTACTTTAATCATCATTTCATTTTTTACATACTGAGTAACACAAACTGGGTTTAGATGTAAAATGCAGCTTGAATAACATTTACAAACATCAGCCCACGCAAGTAAACTAGTTCTATTTCTTCTTTATCTTACGAACCATTCATGTATGTGGAACGTCCACAGCTCGTCTCTGTCCATCGTCTTCACATGTAGCTCCACTCACTTCTTGGACGCTGCTAACGTTAACATGAACTTGTGCTGCAGTGGTGCTGCTAGCCGCCTTGTAGCTAAACATTTAGCATCATTTAGTAGCTTCATCCGTCAGTTCCCCCCCAGCCTGTGTGCAGCGTGGCCTCCGGAGCAGATCAGGAACGTTTTAACCGCTTGTTTTCTCGTGGATCCCCGAACTCACGGACGCTCCGCATCTCCCACGTTACGTTAAAGGCTGGTGAGAGATGACGTGCCGCGAAGGTCGGGACAAACCCGGGACACTGCTGGAACTGAGCCGGACCCGGTCGGGACAAACCCGGGACACTGCTGGAACTGAGCCGGACCCGGTCGGGACAAACCCGCCACGCTGCTGGAACTGAGCCGGACCCGGTCGGGACAAACCCGCCACGCTGCTGGAACTGAGCCGGACCCGGTCGGGACAAACCCGCCACGCTGCTGGAACTGAGCCAGACCCGGTCGGGACAAACCCGCCACGCTGCTGGAACTGAGCTGGACCCGGTCGGGACAAACCTGCCACGCTGCTGGAACTGAGCCGGACCCGGTCGGGACAAACCCGCCACGCTGCTGGAACTGAGCCAGACCCGGTCGGGACAAACCCGGGACGCTGCTGGAACTGAGCCGGACCCGGTCGGGACAAACCCGCCACGCTGCTGGAACTGAGCCAGACCCGGTCGGGACAAACCCGCCACGCTGCTGGAACTGAGCCAGACCCGGTCGGGACAAACCCGGGACGCTGCTGGAACTGAGCCGGACCCGGTCGGGACAAACCCGGGACGCTGCTGGAACTGAGCCGGACCCAGTCGGGACAAACCCGGGACGCTGCTGGAACTGAGCCGGACCCGGTCGGGACAAACCCGCCACGCTGCTGGAACTGAGCCGGACCCGGTCGGGACAAACCCGCCACGCTGCTGGAACTGAGCCGGACCCGGTCGGGACAAACCTGCCACGCTGCTGGAACTGAGCTGGACCCGGTCGGGACAAACCCGGGACGCTGCTGGAACTGAGCCAGACCCGGTCGGGACAAACCCGGGACGCTTCTGGAACTGAGCCAGACCCGGTCGGGACAAACCTGCCACGCTGCTGGAACTGAGCCGGACCCGGTCGGGACAAACCCGGGACGATGCTGGAACTGAGCCAGACCCGGTCGGGACAAACCCGGGACGCTTCTGGAACTGAGCCAGACCCGGGCCTCCCGCCCCCCCCCCCCCCCGGACAAACCTGCCACGCTGCTGGAACTGAGCCAGACCCGGTCGGGACAAACCTGCCACGCTTCTGGAACTGAGCCAGACCCGGTCGGGACAAACCTGCCACGCTTCTGGAACTGAGCCAGACCCGGTCGGGACAAACCTGCCACGCTGCTGGAACTGAGCCGGACCCGGTCGGGACAAACCCGGGACGCTGCTGGAACTGAGCCAGACCCGGTCGGGACAAACCCGGGACGCTGCTGGAACCGAGCCGGACCCGGTCGGCATCCGGCCACCCTGGAGTACCGGGTGTTCGTTCTGTGATTCTTCAGAACACAGATGTCCGTCCTCCTGGACTCCACACGTAATCAGCTTGTCAGATGCTGGAGAAGTTTACCTGCCTGCCTCTCTCCCCGTCGCTGCTGCGTTCACGTGCAGCGTGGATTTCTGACAGCTTATCCTTCCGGTGAGGCAGCAATGCAGCTTCAGATAACAAATTTTGACGTCCATGTGAAATGATTAATTTCCCGGGGTTGTGTGGCACGAACAATATACAGCTGTGTGAAAAAGTGTTTCCTGCTTCCTAATTTCTTACTTTTTTACATATTTGTCACTTAAATGTTTCAGATCATCAAACAAATTTAAATGTGAGACAAAGATAAACACAAGTAAACAGAAATGCAGTTTTTAAATGGAAATTTTTATTAGTAAAGGGGGGAAAAATCCAAACTTAAATGTCCCTGTGTGAAAAAGTGACCCCCCCTAAACCTAGTAACTGGTTGTTCCACCTTAGCAGCAGCAACTGCATCAAGCGTTTGTGATAACTGGCAGTGAGTCTTCTACAGCGCTGTGGAGGAATTTTGTTCCACTCATCTTTGCAGAATTGTTGTAATTCAGCCACATTGGAGGCTTTTCCAGCATGAACCGCCTTTTTAAGCTCATGCCACAGCATCTCAATGGGATTCAGGTGGGGGCTTTGACTAGGCCACTCCAAAGTCTTCATGTTGTTGTTCTTAAGCCATTCAGAGGTGGACTTGCTGGTGTGTTCTGGATCATTGTTCTGCTGCAGAACCCAAGTGCGCTTCAGCTTGAGGTCACCAACAGATGGCCGGACGTTCTCCTTCAGGATTTTTTGGTAGAAGCAGAATTCATGGTTCCATTTACCACAGCAAGTCTTCCAGGTCCTGAAGCAGCAAAACAGCCCCAGACCATCACACTACCACCACCATATTTTCCTGTTGCTATGATGATCCTTTTCTGAAATACCGTGTTACTTTTACGACAGATGTAATGGGACCTCCACCTTCCAGAAAGTTCCACTTTTGTCTCGTCAGTCCACAGAGTTTTTTCCCAAAAGTCTTGGGGATCATCAAGATGCTTTCTGGCTAAACTGAGACGAGCCTTTATGTTCTTTTTGCTCAGCAGTGGTTTTGGTCTTGGAACTCTGCCATGCAGCCATTTTTGCCCCCCAGTCTCTTTCTGATGGGGGAGTCATGAACACTGACCTTCATTGAGGCAAGTGAGGCCTGCAGTTCTTGGATGTTGTTCTGGGGTCTTTTGTGACCTCTTGGATGAGTCGTCGCTGTGCTCTTGGGGTCATTTTGGTCGGCCGGCCCCTCCTGGGAAGGTTCACCACTGTTCCATGTTTTCACCATTTGTGGATAATGGTTCTCACTGTGGTTCTCTGGAGTCCCAAAGCTTTAGAAATGGCTTTGGAACCTTTTCCAGACTGATAGATCTCAATGACTTTGTTTCTCATTTGTTCCTGAATTTCTTTGGATGGCAGCATGATGTCTAGCTTTGGAGGATCTTTTGGTCTACTTCACTTTGTCAGGCAGGTCCTATTTAAGGGATTTCTGATGGAGAACAGGTGTGGCAGTAATCAGGCCTGGATGTGGATAGAGAAACTGAACTCAGCTTTCCAAAGATGATAAACCACAGTTAATTTATGTTTTAACAGGGGGGGGCAATCACTTTTTTACACAGGACCATGGAGGTTTGGACCCCCCCCCCCAATAAAAACTTCATTCAGAAACTGCATTTTCTGTTTACTTGTGTTATCTTTGACTCACATTTGAATTTGTTTGATGATCTGAAACATTTAAATGTGACAAACATGCAATAAAGTAAGAAATCAGGAAGGAGGAAAAAACTTTTTCCCACAGCTGTAGCCGTAACGACTGAGTCAATGATGGAGAAACAGATGCTGCAGGGTTGAGGTGTGATTGAATGACATCATCAGGACGAAAATGTGTGATCATGTGTTATCACGGTATTACATTTTCAACCTGGGTCAAGAAAACTACCGGTATTATCACAACCGATATGATATTGCGACCCCCCCAAAAAAAAAAACCTCAGACCAGCCCGTCTGGCACCAACAACCATACCACATTCAAAGTCACGTTAATCTCCGTTCTTCCTCATTCTGATGCTGGTTTGAACTGCAGCAGATCGTCTTCACCGTGTCTGCATGCCTAAATGCTGCCATGTGATTGGCTGATTAGAAATTTGCATTAACGAGCAGTTGGACAGGTGTACCTAATAAAGTGGCCGGTGTGTGTATGTGGGATACCATCAAGTCTCGGCCTGAAAAATATGAGGAACAGAAATGTAATCCCCGTTTTTCTGACCAACATTGTGATTTGGTTTGAGATTGAATATTTTACATTCTAGCTTCTGTTCAGTGTTCATGCCAAAATCCATTTTCCAGATCAGATGGAGAATTATCAGCTGATAACATGAATATGAGCTGATCCTTCATCTAACACATGAACACAAAGCTGAGACATGAACGGCTTCACTGACCAACTACAAGATGCAACCTGAGACCAGAACATGAAGTTTCCTCTAGAACAGGTTTCCTCTTGGTCCTTGTAGTAAAACTGAACAGTCTGACTTATTTATCTGCTTTACACCATTTCTGGACTAAACACAGTCGATTTTTACCCGACAGACACCAACAGTGAGAAAAAGGAGGCTGATTAAATCAGCTGATGTTTTTCATTGTAGCCGACTGTAAAAGGCCAAATGTAGAAAAAGAAGAAGAAAGAAAATGGACGTTGATGTAGATTCGCTCCCTGCGGCCATGTTGCACAAACTTCCCACCAAAAACTCACTGCTGCCCGAGATGCTCCTGCAGCATTTTCACAGTGCAGTTTTTGTACATGAAGCACATTTGCACCTGTGGGCCACCGTAGAAAATGGCTGTTAGTCTATAATTCATATAATCTGATTCTTGGGGGAAATAATGAAGTTTTAAACTACAATAAACTTTTCTGTGGGAAGACAGGGGCCTTAATTACTTTTGGCTAGCCAGAAGTGTCTATTATGTAAATGATGGAAGGCAGCGATTGGTCTAAATTGGTCTGCAGTTTGAAATCAGATGATTTCAGCTAAAAGAGTGATTTTTCTATGTGAAGGCTGTCCTTTCACTCCGCTGTCCTGACCTTTGTCATTTGTCCCTTCATCCCTCCAGAGGCTCCACATCAATATGTCTCCAAGCTGAATAACCATGTTGAAGATGAGCAGCAGCTCTGCAAGCAGAAGTCCCACTCAGATCTGGACCAGGAGCAACCGGAGTCTGCACGTATTAAAGAGGAACAGGAGGAAGTCCTCACCAGTCAGGGAGGGGGGCAGCTTTTGCTGAAGGATGAAACTGATGACTTTTCACTTCCTGCTGCTCATGAGGAAAATGAGCACAATGATCCAGAACCAAACTCTTCCACCTCTCCTGCAGATGAACATTCACATTTAGAGGGAAGCATGGTTGAAGACTCAGGACCAACGGGATGTGCAGATAGGAAGCCAGAAGGGGGTTGTCAGATGGAGACCAATGAGAACGTAGAAGAGACTTTTCTCTTAGAAAGTCATTGTAATACTCAGCACACTGCTGAGAAGCTGTACTCATGTCAGACCTGTGGAGAAAGATGTTTGGACCCAACATCACTTAGAAAGCATGAAAAAGTCCACATAGATGAGAAACGGTATACCTGTCAAACCTGTGGGAAAACATTTAGCCAAAAAAGGAACTTAACTGTTCATATAAGAACTCACACAGGAGAAAAACCATATAGTTGTAAATCATGTGGGAAATGTTTTGTTCGGAATTGTGACTTGTTGCGTCACATGAGAATCCACACAGGTGAGAAACCATACTCCTGTAAGATATGTGGGAAATGTTTCACTCGAAATTATCATTTGTTACTACACATGAGATCTCACACAGGAGAGGAACCATATCAATGTCAAACATGTGGGAAATGTTTCGCTCAAAATTGTGACATGTTGCGTCACATGAGAATCCACACAGGTGAGAAACCATACTCTTGTAAGACATGTGAGAAATGTTTCAGTCAAAGTTCTTCTTTGTTTCAGCACATGAAAACTCACACAGGTGAGAAACCATACTCTTGTAAGACATGTGGGAAATGTTTCACGAGAAATTTTTCTTTGTTCCACCACATGAGAACTCACACAGGTGAGAAACCATACTCTTGTAAGATATGTGGGAAATGTTTCAGTCAAAGTTCTACCTTGTTTCAGCATATGAAAACTCACACAGGTGAGAAACCATACTCTTGTAAGACATGTGGGAAATGTTTCACGCGAAATTATAATTTGTTAGACCACATGAGAACTCACACAGGTGAGAAACCACCTGTGCATGGCAATGCATCTGAATAGATGTGGGAAATGTTTCAATCAAAATTGTGACTTGTTGCGTCACATGAGAACTGACACAGGTTAAAAACCACACTCTTTTAAAAGATAGATAGATAGATAGATACTTCAATGATCCCTGAGAGGAAACTGGGAAATGTTTCACTTACCGTACAAAGTTAATGCACCATGTGACTGCTCACATTCGGGCTGTAAAGATACAGTAACTCACGATTCAATTCATATCACGATATTTGGCCCACGATTCAATAAAAAAAAAAAATTATTTGAAAAGTATTTTCTTTAAATAAGACTTTATTTAATGTCACAAAAAAACAAAATATGATTGAACACAAAGACCAATATGCAAAATGAATCAATAAATAACCAAAAATATATTTCTCTCTTGCTTTTGAAAAATACAAATAAAAATCTGAACTGTGTTGTTAGCCAAAAATGAAATTAAATAGGCTTACAAACACTGGATAGCTTTCTATCTCAAACCTGTTTGGTTGATTTAAAACTAGAATTATTTTTCAGGAACAGCATCATGTCCACACTGTCAGGTGAGAGGCTGCTCTCTCCTCCCTGCAGTGGAGAACATCTGACTGGGAAGATGGTGGCGTTATGATGGCCGAGCATGAGCCAACTTTAACTCCACATAATCATGACCTACTCACTTTCCTGTTGAGTGGAACAGCTGATTTTCAGCTGCATCGCTGGAAACTCCAACATGCCTGAAGATCCTCTGTTCCAAAGTTAAACGGAACGTGACGTCTGGATGCTTTCACCGCTTCGCAGGATCCATCGTTATATCAGGTCTTATTTGTTAAGGGTCCGTGTATGTTTTTTTGGTCATTGGATTTTCAGTTAAGATATCAGCTTAAAAAATCAAATTTAAATGTTTATTTGATTTTAATTTCAAAATTTTAAAATGAAATATGGTGCATGTCATAACTGTTTAAATGAGATTAACCAAAATTTGAAAATGGTTTAATTCTGGTTTTATAATTTGTAGAATGAAAATAAAATAATTACAAAAACAAAAAACAACCTGTTTTACTGTATTTTCTGACCGGAACTGATGGTATAAGTGGACGAATCACTGAGAGGCTCTACAGTAGGAGTGAAACCAACAGGTTTGGGTCAGATCGCAGAGGTGGACGGTCCGTTCATGGAGCTGCGTAGTGTAGCGTCACCATATATGATATTTATATTAATATATACTAGTATTGATATTAATATTCCTATTAATATCAATACTAGTATAGCCTTGGAGCGCCACCTTACTTATTTGTTGTGTAATGAAAGCAAGGAAAACAGTTAAAGTCTGAAATCAATTCTTAGATTGATTTAATGAAGTGATCAGTGTCAGGACGCTTTCATGAGTTCTTGCTTGAAGTGACCTTTCATGATACATCAGAAAAACCACAAACAACGCAAGTTAAGATAATACGTTGTATTTATTAACTAGTCTACAAACTACATAAGATTACATATGTACAAGATATATACAGGAAATGTGTGAGCATGATGATCAAAAGTTATCTGGTGAAAGAATGTGAGATGGTATGAAAATGAAACATGAATCAAACCTCAGTTAATTAATAAATGTTCAAAGAAAGAGAAGGAAGGACTTATTAATCCATCTAAACAAAGTTAAACTGGGTCTGGTAAACCGTAGGCCTGGATTAATTCACTACCACCAACTTCTGGTGACATCAGATCATATTTCATAGCAAATGATCAGGATTCTCCTCAGAGGATCAGCTGGACTGAGATGATTGACTCACGTCCTGGTTCTGCTGGACTGTTCCCCGATCCTCTGGAAGACTGTCGGGTGGATGGACCCCAAAAATCTTCCCGATCTCCTGGAAGTTCGTCCGGCTCTCTGCGGGCTGTCGGCTCAGTGGTGGTTCTGGTTCGTCCTCTCTCTCTCTCTCTCTCTCTCTCTCTCTCTCATCCGTCTCACCAGAGACGTGCAGCTTCAGGACTGATGTCACGGGATGGTTGATGGTAAAAATACTGGCAGATAATCACGGGAGTGATTAAAAAATCAAAAGTAGCTTTCACTGGAAAAGGTCCAAAATATGTAAGTGGTTTACATAAAGGTTGAAGTCATCTTTTTCTCTCCATCACTCCTCCCTGAGTGATCCGTGGTTCTGAACTCTGCTGAGTTCAGAGCAGGTTTCCTCTCATTCTTTCCCCATTGTTCCAAGTTTCTTCAGTTCTGCGTGTTCACATTCTCGTGTTCTCCTTCTCTCTGTTCAGAGCTTCGTGCTCTGCCTGGCAGTGGAATGTGGCTTGCAGCTTGTCAGCCAATGGGAAGCTGACAGAGTCAGGTTTCATCCAATAGTCAGACACATCTAGAATGATCGTTTGACTATCAGTTAAGCTTCATGGTTATAAACATCTACTTCCTTCATTTCTCTTTGGAAATCAGGTTCAGACATTTATGAACACATCTGTGATGCATGTGTGAAATATGGATCAATATTTAAACACGATGAAATAAAATGAACACAATAGAGATAAAATAAAACAAAGATATAACGAAGGTGAATTAAGAAAGAAATCAAAATAAACACATCAGCTAAACAGATAAAACAGGATTAATCTTGATGATTTTAGATCCCTGTAAAGAAAATACCTGTTAGACATCATTTGATATGAGGAAGTCCATTTCTAACATAAAAGTGGATTTCAGCAGTGGGGGGTAAAGTGTCTGTCTTCACCTTTACACAGCAAACCCTGGAATGGATGTGATGTGAATTTGGGGAAGAAACATCTAGTTTCTAATCACCGAAGTCTGTCATGTTGCATATCAAAAGAAAAGTCTTCATCATGAGATTAACATGAGCTTACTTTCCTGAAAACATAAAACAGTTCTTCAATGTTAAGAACACATTAGAAAATTGGCTATAAGGGAGCCAGTTTATAGCAGGTGGTAAATACTGCGAAGGAGGTTTTCTGGAATCTCCAAGCTTGGAGGATGGCTTCAAGGTTCAACCATTGATCTTTGTTTGTTTTACAAAATGCAGGTCCTGTTCTGGTCGGGGTTTTCTGGAGTTTCTGGTAGATGTGGTCATCCTGAGTTTCCCTCAGGACAGTAAATCAGTGTTTGGTCAGAGAATGTCCTTCTCTGAGCAGAGAACTCATTGGGACATGTGTTTGAACTCCAACTGTGGCCTTTATCGATCGATAAGTGTTCCAAAGCATATTTGGTTAGATGAGTGTGTCCTTTTTCTGACACCTTTGGGCTTGAGACAGACAGAAAGAAAGAAACATAAGCAGGCCTGAATTCACAAGTTAAGCAAATAGGATGCATCAGTGAGTTGAGCTTTTTCCATTGGATAATATTTGTAAAGAGCTTCGGGGCCGGAGGTTCTGGCTGAAACCAGCATTTGCTTTTTTGCTTGCAACCATAAAGAACTTCAGTAAATACTGTATGTGCCACATACTGAGTCCTTCAGGGAAGCCTCTGAGTCAGTTTCCTGAGTTAAAACGTTTTCTGTGGTTTTCAAAATAAAATAATGGTGTTGCGTCGAACAGAGTTTGGATTAAATGAAACAAAAGAAATGTGATTTAAACAGAAACAGACATCACAGCAGCCTCAGTGCTGTGGTGCTGTCTAACACCTGGAAGACATCATCGGCCGGTAGTTGTTTATTTGTGTCTCGGCTAGATTATCACTTTTTACCCAAATTTTAATTACAGTGTGTCTTTCATTATCATCATCATCATCATCATCATCATCACTAACAGCAAAGAAATCTGTTCAGATAAAACATGTAAATCTGAATTCTCTGCTTCACTTTCTTGTAGATGCACGATATAATCGGCTCCTCTATCGGTATCGGCCTATATCAGCCTTATAACTGAGTACTGGACATGGGCCACCGCACCGATATTTAACCGATATTTAACAGATCAGCCCGCTGCTTCTAAAGTCCTAAAAAAAAAAACACAGAACTACTACTTCTTCAAAAACTTCTTTTTTACAGACTTTAAAACTTCTAAAGACTAGGGGTGGGAAAAATATCATTGCACTGAAATATCACCATATTTTCATATGTTTATATAATAGTAAAATTTAAAAATGCGGCATCGATCTATTTTACTAAAGAAATCTTACAACATTTCATCATTGTCTTATGAAATCTCTTGAAAATTCACAAAAATTTTGCAATATTTTCATATGCTTATATCATATTGACATTTAAAAACACAGTATCGATCTATTTTACTCACAAAATCTTGTGAGAATTCATGAAATATTGTGAGAGGTTGAAACAGAACAATGAAATCTTGCAAGATTGTGTAAATATACTAGATCGATACTGCATATTTAAACATAGTCTCCACCTTCCCCCAGCCCGCCTCCAGCCCTGTCTACAGCCCACTACACAAGGACTGCCCCCAATACTAGCCCCCTCCGCCTAGCCCCCTCAGCAATCCACCCCAACTCCCCCCTCATTCCCCCCTATCCTTTTCACCGGACCAGGTGAGGAGAGAACTGAGGCGGCTGAAGCAGAGGAAAGCTGCAGGACCAGACGGCATCAGCCCCAGGCTGCTGAGGACCTGTGCGGACCAGCTCAGTGAGCTTCTCAGTCACATCTACAACCTGAGCCTCAGCCTGGAGAAGGTCCCTGTCCTGTGGAAGACTTCCTGTGTGGTTCCTGTTCCAAAAACGACGCATGCCAAGGAACCGGCCCACTACAGACCAGTCGCCTTGACCTCCCACCTGATGAAGACCATGGAGAGGTTGATCCTCACCCACCTTCGCTCTGTTGTGAGTTCCACCCTGGACCCGCTGCAGTTCGCCTACAGGCCCAACATCGGAGTAGAGGATGCTGTCATCTACCTGCTGCAGCGGGCGATCACCCACCTGGAGACCGCCGGGAGCGCTGTGAGAGTCATGTTTTTTGACTTTTCCAGCGCCTTCAACACCATCAGGCCGGCGCTGTTGCGGGGGAAGCTGGAGGACGCGGGAGTGGACGGACACCTTGCTGCATGGACCATCGACTACCTCACTGACCGGCCACAGTACGTGCGGCTGCGTAGCTGTGAGTCAGAGGTGGTAGTCTGCAGCACTGGGGCTCCCCAGGGTACTGTCCTGTCACCTTTTCTCTTCACCATCTACACTGCGGATTTCATCTATGACAAGGACACCTGTCATCTGCAGAAGTTCTCCGATGACTCAGCCATCGTGGGCTGTGTGTCAGAGGGGAACGAGCTGGAGTACCGGTCGGTGATCGTGGACTTTGTGGACTGGTGTAGGCATAACCACCTGTGCCTGAACACCAGCAAGACGAAGGAGATGGTGATCGATTTGGGGAAAAGGACAGTACCCCATACACCAGTGAACATCCAGGGGATGGACATCGAGATGGTGGACAGTTTTAAGTACCTGGGTGTTCACCTCAATAAAAAACTGGACTGGTCCCACAACACTGATGCCCTGTATAAGAAGGGCCAAAGTCGCCTCCACCTTTTAAGGAGACTGAGGTCCTTTGGAGTGAGCAGGCCTCTGCTCAGGACTTTCTATGACTCTGTGGTAGCCTCTGCTATCCTCTATGCTGTCGTCTGCTGGTCTCCGGGTAGCACAGGGCGAGACAGGAAGAGACTCAACAAGCTAGTCAGGAGGGCCAGCTCTGTCCTGGGCTGCCCTCTGGACTCTGTGGAGGAGGTGGGTGAGAGGAGGATGTTAGCCAAGCTCACATCCATCATGGACAACAACTCTCACCCACTGCACCAGACTGTGGAGGAGCTGAGCAGCTCCTTCAGCCAGAGACTGAGGCACCCTAAGTGCAAGAAGGAACGCTACCGCAGGTCCTTCATTCCCACTGCTGTCAGACTCTATAATTCATCTGTGTAGCCATCTACACACAATAGTTTTTTATATATTTCATAGATATTTATTTCTTACTCCTCATTTGCACTTTTAAAAAATGTATTTACTCATGTATTTTTTTCTTTTCTTTGTACTTTCTTAGAATGTAATCCTCTCCTCTTATCTTTTGAAGAGCTGATGTATCAGTGAATTTCTCCAATGTGAGATAATAAAGTTTTATCTTATCTT
>JALJCO010006957.1:0-37012 GCA_023101725.1 Atherinomorus stipes | reverse complement strand
ATATATATATATATATGTGTGTGTATATATATATATATATATACAGTCATCCTCAGAAATATTCATACCCTACAATTAAAGAGAAGGCCAAGTTCACAATAGTAATTCAAATAACAGGAAATTAAAGAAAGTAAAAACAAATTAAAATGTACAAAATTATAATTTAGTGAAACCAAAAATTTATTTTGAACTATGGTTGAAAATACTACTACTACTACTACTAATAATAATAATAAAAATGTGCAGACCCATTAGAGCACCTTTCCCATGAAGTGGACCAAAATAGCTGTCAACAGGTGTAAAAGCCCTTTTGAACTTTAGAGAAAACACATGATTGCCTCAAAGTGTTTCTGAAAAAAAAAAAAAAAAAAAGCTTTCGAGTCCCATAGCTTTAGGGTTACTTGTTTTATTGTCTTTGTTCTTAATATTTCTGTTGAACCGCAATTAAAAATCATTATTTATTATTACTTTTGTCAATTTCAACTTATTTCTCTGACAGCTGATTTTCTTCCTTCATGAATTGGAGGGTATGACTAATTTTCAGGACTACTGTATACACACACACACACAGAGATATATAGTATATGTATGTATATATATTAAGTACAGTTTTTTGGCATTTACTGAGATACTTTATCCTCTGATGACATTTGTGAGGCATATCAACGATAACACCAAATCCTTTGGGAGTTGGTGTTGTAATGCTGATTATCTTGGATTATCCGGTTGGAAACAACTCTTTCATTGGCATGGAAACTCATCACAACAAGTCTTGAACGTTTTCAAAGTACACAGAGAAATCAACAAAACAGCACAGCCTCTGAACCAGCGAGAAAATAGTTTTCCTGAAATTATTAGTTGTTGGTTATTGTCTTCACAGAAAGCAGACTGTATAATAAGAATCACAGCAGTTTAGTCGGCCTGCTTCAGTTTGCTGCTGCCTCGCGGAGCTTTCTGGAATGGAATAAACCTCGCGCACTGTGTGACTGTCCGGCATGAGCAATCTGAAACTTTCACAATCATCAGAGGAAAACAAAGACTGTGCATAAAAAAATCTGCCAACATAAAATTGTCTGGAATGATCGGTCGTAAACATTCATGAGTCGGATCACATGCTTGCACATCATAAAGGGAAGTCAGCCAATTTCTTCTTGGTCTGGCATACTGAGGGATGTACAATGATGACGTCTACAAAGGTCTTTGTTTTCCCATGATGGCAGAGTTCTTGTATGTGAGGCAGGATGAAGGATAGTCTGAACTCCAGTCTCCTGGGTATGAATCATTCAGGCAAAGGGATGCTCCTGCGGCCATGTCGCCAGGACTTGACAGGATCCTCAACTGTCACATAAGTTAAACTCATTATTTTCCTGTTGCTTCCTGTATCATCCACATGCTTTACTTCTTCTACACAACATCGTATTTACACCTTTCCTTGATGTGTTTTCGTCAACCAAACAAGCTCCTTTGTAAACCACAATAATTAGGGATCGGACACCTCAACCACATCGCAAATCCTGGAAGGATGAGAAAATGTCAAACAAGTTTCCTCAGACATGTTGCTTCAAAATTTGCCATTAAAAAATGTTACGAGTTGAAGAAACATGAGATATTATGTAGTTCATTTGAAGAAACTTGACTAAGCTGTAGTCTCAAACTTTCACAAGAAAACTTTGCTTTTAGTGTTATGAATTCACAGCACCATAAAGGCCAGTTTTTTATGTACAAAAGCTACAATAACAACTAAAGATCTTTTAGTACATACCCTATCCATGTATTTTCCACCACTCATCCAGGATACACACAGACAAAACTAGTTCTGTCATTGCTCCTTTGTGTTATCATAAACTTGTATCCTTGAAATATAATTGAAATCTAATCAAATCCAACTTTAACTATGCGGCACCTTAAGCAATCACAAAGGACCAAAGTGCTGTACAGAAAATAAAACCAAGTTTATTAATTTATCAATAGTTTATAGACTATTAAATGTTTTATAAGTCACATCACTTTCATGGTCTCTGTCACCGAAATCATCCTTTTGCTCTATTAAATGCACTACTTTCTATTTAGTCACTGAAAAGTCTTCATGACCTCCATGAAGAAGAATAGCTACTGCTCCTATAGTAGAGCGATAATAATAATAATTTAAAAAAAGGGATCCTATTAGGGCTGGGTTAAACGATTATTTTTTAAACGATTAATCTATCGATTATTTTTTCGATGCATCGATTAATCTAACGATTCACTTTTTTAGTTCGATTCGACTCGATTCGGTTATCGATTATCTCCTCATAAATTGACAGACAGCAATTTATATATGCTGATATAGATAACTAAAATGTAAAAAAGAGCATAAATAAAAAGGCAGTGGGAGCAGCAGCCTGTCATGGACTTTTTCATGAACCAGCAGAATGTAAAATTTATGTTGAAAACACAGCGGACTGAAAAACAGGCTTTTAATTCTTTCATTTACATGAAAATAATAATTTTAAAAAAAGTCATTATTGAAATAATATGATCATGTAAACTTGGAGGATTTAAGCTAAGACAGATATTATTTTCCAACAAAAAATAATGAACAGAAGTAAACATTCAGAGTTGAACATTTTATTGAACATGGGTCTAGCTTCCAGAAAAAGTGCATCTTCATCTTCATTCTGTTAATGCTTAATACGGGTGCCAATCACTTGGAAATGAAATTAAAAATTCTTTATTTATCCCAGAAGTGACTACACAATACTATTACCAACAGATGAAACACTAACATGAGGTTGAGAACGTGACTTTAATTATATTCAGTCAGAGACGAGACAGCTCCCGGGATCAGCTGCAGTTCCACCCACGGCCAGCAGATGGAGCTCGTGCTTCATGCTGACCGTCTCAAACAGGCCTGACGTGTCTGAAGACATGGCGTCCATCTCACGGAAGTTGTCTCATGTCTCATTAGGCTTCGGATTCGCCATCCCTAATATATAGTTATACCTTTGATAAACGAGTGTGGGCCTTCACTGCCTTACACTTTGGAAACTTGGAAGAGCCACTCGCGGAGGTCGCACCGCCATCTTTGTTTTAGTCTGAAGTCGCATGGCGCCGCCATCTTTGTTTTGGTCTGACGACGCATCGGTACGCATATTTTGCGTCAACGTATTTTTTGCGTCGACATAATCGGTTACGTCGACGAATCGTCCCAGCCCTAGATCCTATTAACAAATAAATTGTATAAACTTTACTAAACCTTTGATGATGGTCTGTGCACAGATTTTTGGCATCAAGCAAAATATCCAGAATGCTCAAAAAAGTATTTCTTCTCCTGAACATGTATGCAAATAAATGCTTAACCATTTCCAAAATTAAGCATTTACAGACGTTGAAATAATTTTTTGGTATCCCTTGGTTCATGTAAGAAAAACCCACAGTGGTCCCAAAAATAACTTGAATCTGACTAAAGTAATTATGAATAAAAATTATATGAAAATTAACCAGTGAAAATCAGGCATTGCTTTTTAACCATGATTTAACAGAATTATTTTAAAAAATAAACTCATGAAACAGGCCTGGACAAAAATGATGGTACCCCTAGAAAAGACTGAAAATACTGTGACTAAAGGGACGTGTGAATCAATATGTGTCCACTAATTAGCATCATAGTCATCTACAGTCCTGTCATCAGTCATTGGGCATACAGTATACTGTATATAGGGTGACAGGTAGTCACTGTGCTGTTTGGTGACATGGTGTGTACCACACGCAGCATGGACCAGAGGAAGCGAAGGAAAGAGTTGTTTCAGGAAATTTGAAAGAAAATGATAGACAAGCATGTTAAAGGTACAGGCCCTCACCAGGCTGTTTGATGTTCCTGTGACTACAGTTGCACAAATTATTCAGAAATCTAAGATCAATGGGACTGTAGCCACCCTCCCTAAACGTGGCCACAGGAGGAAAATTGATGACAAATCAAATAGATGGATAATACGATGGTAACAAAAGAGCCCAGAAAAACCCCAAACAAGATTAAAGGTGAACTTCAAGCTCAAGGAACATTAGTGCCAGATTGCATCTTCCATCTTTGTTTGAGCTAAAGTGGACTTAATGGGAGACGACCAAGGAAGACACCATTAGGTGCTTTCGGACTGTAGGAACCATTTGCAGTTCCTATAACCTTTTTGGGAACCAGGCCGTTTTTTTGCGCATTCGGACATATAGGAACTAGGGACCTTGGATCTCAGTTCCTATAACCTTTTTAGCTCCTACTCCGAGGCAGGGTCTTTTGGGGGTTCCATAGGAACTGAAATACATAGGTGTTTGGTGATTGGTAGAGCTGGCAAGCCGCGCCCCTTACGTGATTTCTGCTTCTTCCAGCCCCACCATATTTAAAAAGTCTCACAGCTGTTTACCTGTTTACCGAGATCGTAACAACAACAAGAACTATTACAATAAGAGTGTACCAATTCATTATTGAATGAACCCCGGTCCGTCCACTAAAGTGGCCGGGCGTACTTCAATGAAACATAAACAAAAGGCTTCGTAGAGCAGCTTTCCAACGGAGGGCTGTTTCGTTTCATGATACATATGACCATGATGAGGGAAAGCTGGTAAGATAGCTTTTATAATAGCTTTGTATAAAAGAGATAAGAAACCTCAGCTTTGTATTAGATCTGCCGGGGCATAAATTTGTCACTGTCGCAACGATTGCGTCACACATGGTTCCTTACAAGGTCTTCCCTCGTGCAAACGCACACTGAGGGCAAAGGGTAATTCTAATAACTAAACTCGGGAAGCGTAGTTATAGGAACTGCCTTCTTAGAACTGCTCTGTCCGAATGCGCCTATTGTTGAAAACAAATCATAAAAACGTCTGACCAGAATTTTCCAAACTGTATGTTGACAAGCCACAAAGCTTCTGGGAGAATATGCTGTGGACAGATGAGACAAATATGGAACTTTATGCCAAGACACATCAGTTCTATGCTCACAGACGGAAAAATGAAGCATATGAAGAAGGGAAGACTGTCCCCACTATGAAACATGGAGGTCTGTTGTGTTCTGGGACCGCTTTTCTGCGTATGGCACAGGGGGTCTTGAATCTGTGCAGGTACAGTGGAATTCTAAGACTATCAAGGGATTCTAGAGAGAAATGTGCTGCCCAGTGTCAGAAAGCTTAGTCTCAGTTGCAGCAGTTGCGGTCTTGCAACAGTATAAATCAAATCATATCAAATCAACTTTATTTATATAGCACTTTTCATGCATAAAAACAATATAAAGTGCTTCACATAATAAAACAACATCAAAATACTATGGATAGAAACAAAACAGACTCACACATACACATCCATCAGTCACTGCGTTTACATGCAGCCAGTAACTCTTTCATAACTCTTTCATAACCGGAATATTAGCAATAACCCGGTTGCGCACGACCATGTAAACACTGGCAAAAACCCAAATATGCTCATTTTTGGGTTTTTAAAAACCCGAATATTACCCCTGGGTTACTCCTTTTCTAACCGGAATATTTGGTCATGTGAACACTTATTGGAATATCTCCATTGAAAGGAATATTTAATTGTGTTCTGTGCATGCTCTATCTGCAAGTATCCTTGGTCTTTTGATTAAACTGCAGGGAGTATTTTGTACCAGCGAACAGACAGTGCTCTGCACAGCTTGCTAGTTTATATATCACCATAGCAAAACGTATCCCTAGAGGAGCTGGTGTGCAAACAGTTACTTCGCGGGGCTCCATCACTCATCTGGCAAAGTTTGGTGAAGGTGTGACAGGAAAATTCACTGACTCCAGCTGGAGTCAGTTAACTTCATCATTACAACTGTTCCCACCAGTCCTGGCGGGTCAATTTCATCTGTCCGGGGGACTCTGCTGGAAACGGGAAGCGTGGCCCCGGATGGTTCATTATCCACCATCATCCTGACGTTCTCCGTGCGTCGCGGTTTGGGTCGGGATATTCCAATTGATTTCAGAAATCATGTATACAGGAGTAACTCTGTCTGCTCACGCATGTAAACGGGTTATTCCTGATCTTTCAGAAACCGGAAAATTGACCTTAACCCGAATTTTGATGGCATGTAAACGTAGTCATTATCTCATACCAACCCATGACCCTACCAACTACCCCCACCCATACCCCATTAGTCCCTTTAAAAACCACCCTGTCACAGAAGAGTAACAGTTAAAATGAAGAAACATGGCTTGGTACCAGGTGATGAAACGATAACCCAAGGTGTCCATCTGCCCCTAGAGCCACCCCCACCCATGACCATCCAGGCTACCACCATGGGAGCACCCCAGGTCCAAGCAGACAGCCCCCACACCACCACCGTAAGCCTGCACACTGGGCCCCGATCACCCAAACTAGGACAGCCACCACAGCAGTAAAGCAGGGGTAGCTCCGATGGAGAGGAACCCCATGAGGACAACACTGGAGTGATAAAAGGGTTACTGAAAAAAGATCAAATCAATCTCACACAGTAAAAACTAAAAATTTTAAAAAATATGTTAAAAGAAATTCATTCTTACGTGAAAAAAATAAAAATGATAAGAATGAAACAAATTAATAAACGAATAAATAAAATTATTAACAGATAAGAGGAAGTATAGACTATTGAAAATAAATAAAACTTGGCTAAAAGCTAGGCTAACAAGGTGGGTCTTGAGCCTCTTCTTAAAAACATCAACAGTCTCTACAACCCTGAGGTTCTCAGGCAGGCTGTTCCACAGGTGAGGCCCATAATGTTGAAATGAGGCCTTGCCATGGGTTCTGCTACGAACCTTAGGAACAACTAAGGGTACAGTCACACCAGGATAGTCCAGGACCTCAGTCTGATTGGGTGGGGATTTCTGAAAAATTTTGGACCTTTGTGTTCATACTGCAGTAACTGAAGCGGACCAAACCGTACCGTACCGTCTTCTTCCGCTTATCCGGGATCGGGTCGCGGGGGCAGCTGCCTAAGCAGGGAAGCCGAGACTTCCCTCACCCCGGCCACAGCCGCCAGCTCATCCGTGGGGATCCCGAGGCATTCCCAGGCCAAACCGCCAGCTTAAACCACCATAGTTAAACGAATAGGGGGCGACACTCCCAATACAACCACTGATGATGATGAAAAAGCAGGAAGAAGAAAAAAAACAGACTCCGTGATTAAAGTGGAAATCTTCCTGCTTCTTATTATTCGGCTGCTCCATCTCTGTCTACACATTTTCCAGTTGTTTATTGTTGTTGTTTTGACCTCAGCTTCTTCAAAAACACACCATTTGCTTTGTTTTCCCTCCGGCCCAAACGGTAATCTACCCCACTTCCTCCTACTTCTTCTGCTTTATCGGCCGGCCGATATATCGGGTCGATTTTGGCGTCTGGCTCATTAATCGGCATTGGCCAAAATGTGGCCGATATGAAAATTCTAGTTTTGCTTTAAATGGCAAAAAGAAACTTCTGCTGCGCGCTTCTGCTCTCCCCCTCCCTTCCTGAGAGCTGCTCATGCTGCTCCATGCCTCCTCCCCCTCCCCTTACAGAGAGCAGTGCTTTCTCTGCACCCCCTCCCTGCTCCCCCTCTCCGGAGCACACACACGTGCTACGCAGGCAGAGAGGAGAGCAGCCGTTGCAGACGTTTAGTTTCCTCCTGGTAAGCTGGGACTTTCTAAAACTACATAAAACTACACTTTAGTGCTCCGTGACAACAAACGTCCTCGTGGAAACACGCTGTTAGAGCGCATTAAGGAGAGCAGGCGAGTTTTAAATGCGCTAGTTTTAGCTAGCACATTAGCATTTTAACAGTGCAAGTTGCCTCTTTGTGAAATAAACAAAGATGCAGCAGCTAACTCCATCTCTATTATTAGCTAATGTCAGACTGTTATACAGCAGTAAACGCTGTGTAAGTCGCCTCTTTGTGACACAAACAAGATAAATGCAACTGTTAACTTCCATCTCCTGTTATCTAATATAAAGTTATTATATTGTGTCCCTCTACACTTCATGCCATGCAGGTTTTACTGGGACTCATAAATTCAGAAGTTTAAGTTTTCATTAAAATAATTAAAAGGCTCCAACTAATGTATTTATTTGTAATTCTGTTTAGATGCATGCATCAGCACCTCTGTGCTGGCAAGAGAGAGAAATGGAGTCTGGCGATGTTTTTAAGATGATAAAATCCTGTCTTTGTGACATTTCTGATATGTGGAATAAAATTCAGCTCAGAGTCAAAGAGAACACCCAGGTTTCTCACACACTGAGAAGGATTAAAACTGCAGTTTGCAAGAAATGATCTCTCTCGTCTTCAGGATAATGACCCAAAACACATAAAAACACCCAAGAATGGCTAAGAGGAAAACATTGGACTATTCTGAATTGGCCCTCCATGAGCCCTGACCTAAATCCTATGGAGCATCATTGGAAAGAGCTAAAATATAGCATCTGGAAAAGGCACCCTTCAAACCTGAGGCATCTGAAGCAGTTTGCTTATGAAGAGTGGGCTAAAATATCTGCTGAGACGTGCAGATGTCTCATTGACAGTTACAGGATTAGTTTAATTGCAGTGATTCCCTCAAAAGGTTGTGCAACAAAATAAGTTATGGGTACCATCATTTTTGTCCAGGCTTGTTTCTGGAGTTTATTTCAAGTTATTTCTGTGACCATTTTGAGGTTTTCTTTCATTAACCAGGGGAAGCCTACAATTTTTTCCATGTCTCTATGTATTTAAAAAAAAACACATAACCATGTTGGCGGAGAGCGCAGACCTCCACCAATGAGCTCCTCCTTCCCACCCTGCCATCTTAGTTTTAAATGGTGACCGGAGATCTCCAGCAAGCTTCTCATCTGGCCCTAACTCGCAATGGCACAGAATCCTATACAACATTCCTGGATCCAAACGGTGGTCCATATCAACACCAAATTTTAATCAGCTCTTCTTTTCAGCATTACCAACATTCCCGGAAAATTTCATCCACATCTATTCAGTACTTAATGAGTTATTCTGCTAATTGCAGACAGATAAATGCTGACAATTACATTACTTCCACTACTCTTTGTCAGAGGTAATAAATTGACTTGGAAAAAGTTCAATGTTGTAGTTTATAGGTCGACCCGTTCAAACCATTTCCTGTTAAAATGTGGGAAATTTACTGGATTCTGAATATTTTTACTGACTGGTCTGGTCACGGGTACAAGCGGCCGAAATGAGTTTCCTCCGCAGGGTGGCCGGGCTCTCCCTTAGAGATAGGGTGAGGAGCTCGGTCATCCGGGAGGGACTCAGAGTAGAGCCGCTGCTCCTTCGTATAGAGAGGAGCCAGATGAGGTGGCTCGGGCATCTGATTAGGATGCCTCCTGGACGCCTTCCTGGAGAGGTGTTCCGGGCACTTCCCACCGGGACCAGACCCCGGGGTAGGCCCAGGACACGCTGGAGGGACTACATCTCCCGGCTGGCCTGGGAGCGCCTCGGGATCCCCCCGGATGAGCTGGCGGCTGTGGCCGGGGAGAGGGAAGTCTGGGCTTCCCTGCTTAGGCAGCTGCCCCCGCGACCCGACCCCGGATAAGCGGAAGAAGACGGTACGGTACGGTACGGTACGGTCTGGTCATAGAGGTGGGCGATATAGGAAAAAAAATTATATCACAATATTTTCTTTACAAAATCATGATCTCGATTTTATCACAATTTTTTCCATGAATATCATGCAGACTATTTGCAAGTTATTTACAGTAACACAAAAACCTTTACCTATTTAAAATCAGACCCCTGAAAAGGACGAAAGATCCCTTAAAGGAGTGATGACATAACAGTTAAAAACTAGTTTATGTTGTTGGCATTACTTTATATGTAAATACTCCAAAGAAAAAAATGCATTTTTTACAGCGGAGTATTGTTTTGAAACGCCAGACCTCACTTCCTCAGTGAAACAGTTGGGTCCGGTGATGATATGGAGCTTTACCCGGAGACCACGTTGACTTCATTTTGATTGGCTACACCTTATTTCGCTATGACCTTATTTGGAGAATCTAGGTCAAGCTGCGGTCGGAGTTTGCTAAAGGCTAACTGCTAGCAACACGGGAACTTCAGACAGTGTGAGCTACGTTTATCAGACAAGACAGCATTTAGAAAATAAATAAGCTTACAGGTAATGACAAGGTTGTGGCCCCCTCCCTCAGTGTTGCTGCAGAAGTTTTCTTTTAAATCCATTTGTTTGAAAACCGAGACCTGACTGCAGAGAAGTTACTACTAGCTCCATACACGCAGCTGAATCAGACAGGGAGGGGAGGGGGAGCGGACGGTGCATAAACCGTTAGGAGAGAGGGGGGGCGCTGTTTACTTGATAGTGTGCTCTTATTGGAGCAATTAAATTTTGTAGAATGATAGAACTACGTAGAATGATAGCCTGCTGTCTGATTCAACTGTTTCTGAGCAGAGAGACAAAGCTGACAGACCATAAACAGGAACTTTGATTCTCACTCTGGACATTCACATGGCCTCATCAGTGCACAACAGATCATATTATACACCCAAAACCCCAGAAAAGTGAAATTTGATGTCATGGCACCTTTAAAACAGGTGCTATTCAAGCACTTTTTTATTTAGCTGAGCGAAAATGTTTCATGACAAAGCCGCACCAGTCTAGTGACTTCAACAGATTTTTAGTTAGTACACATTAAAACCCAATCAATACTAAAGTACGATAAATAAAACCAAACATCAACAATAGCTTTTCAGAGAAGTTACATCAAATACAAATGTCACTTCTTGTTAAACAATACACTTCAGCCACCATGTAAGCTTGACAACTTTTCCACAACTTTTAATGAAAATGATCTGAACTTTGATCTTGTTTGCCTCTGACCTTTCAGAGCTCAGCCAATGAGAGAACAGCTCTATGTAACGTAGTCATAAGCTACATACAGAGGAGGAAGAGAAACTACTAGAAAAACTACCTTAAAACCACCTAAAAAAACAGATCATGATCTCTATAAGAAGAATAATACGTGGTGAAATGCCAGCAGTCAGATCAGAGCGGCAGGTTGGTGAAGGGCAGTTTACGAACAACCGTTAAGCTAAATACAAGCTAACGCTAGCTTAGCTGTTTGTTTATATTCCAATCAGACGCTCCGAGCTCCGTCACGTCTGTTCAGCACCTCTACGTCCTACCTGGCGGTGAGTGAAGCACACGTTTCTTATCTGAAGTGGAGGTACATGTCTCTCCAGCGCTCGAGTTGCCTTGTCGGATGCCTGTCAGCGTTGTGTTTTTACCTGTGTGGGCGGAGGTGTGTCTGCCGCTCTCCTCACCTTCTGTCTGCAGACCAGGCTTTTGCCTCCTACGGTGATTAAAAACGCTGCTCGTGTTTCCATCAGATATACCAATCCTCACTTTCGGACTCTCGTTAGCAGCCATGCTTGCTCTTGTTCATGTGTTTGGGAAAGAGGGGTGGAGCTAAACAAAGCAACTCCATGCTGACACACTTTAGCTCGCTCTGATTGGTTTACCGGTGTCTGTCATGTCAACATAAGGTGGACAAGCACGTGGTGTGATTTGGCAGAGAGGGAGAGAAAAAAACGTGGAGTAAACAGACACAGCTGCATTCAGATGGTTCTACGATCTTTGTGTTTTGGCAGATCGTCAGCACGTTCAAAACCTTCACGTTCTTATATCGTCATATCGCACAGCCCTATCTGGTCAACAGTGCGAACATTCATACATTTTATTCATATAACATCATAAAGACACAAAGTGGGTTGTATAATAAATTCTAGACCAGCTTTAATATGTCAAAGAAAATCCAACAATAATTCTGAACTTGGCTTCATCCCGACTCAGAGAAAAGCTGCTATGTCTCTGAAAACCTAGAATAGTCAAATTCCTGCAATGATTTACATGTTAAGTACAACTTTCTTTTACTTATAGGAATACATGCACAAATAGGTTTGACAGCGTGAGTAAGGTCAGTTTCATTAACCACCATAAGCCGTGTGAGCTGGACCGAGGTCTCATCAGTGTGGATGGAAGTTCTGAGTTCAGACCACTGAAAATTTGGACCATTTATTGCTGGTACCAATAACAGGCTCACAACCTGGCTTCCTATTCACCGTAGTTAGCCAGAAGTCACTAAAATTTTGTCTTTTAAAGGTAGAGTCCGGAGTACCCTTCTGTTTGTAAACAACACTATAGCCGTGTCTCAAACCGTGCACTTGAGCACTTCAAACACTATTTTTGAGTGTGTCGTGTGTTCATGGTGTCATTTAAGCCAAAATTTAGTGCTCTGAAAATACCCAGATGTTGCCCTAATAATGGCCAAAAACAAACTGCAAAATGAAGCCCACTACTCGCACTAAATGGACGCCATCTAGCTGACATAGTGGAAGAGGGGGGACTTTCTGTTTTCAGAGCTGAATAATGGCGGTGAAGTGGTGGCGACCCCTGTTGCATTGGAGGTGGTATTGTACTGATTTAAGTAATGTTTATGAAATTATTCAGACATAACTACTAATGTATAATGTGGCATGCTGCCAAGCTGTTCACTCCCAGATGACAGTTATGATCTGGTCATTTTTTTGAGGCTGCGGTTATACGGCTCAGTAGAGCTAGCTCATGTTAGGAGTCACTTCCGGTAAGTGCAGTGCTCTTTTCGAGTCAGCATTTAGCGACAATAGTGTGCACTACAGACAAAGTACACAGTGCGCACTATGCTGTGAGTTCCAATGCACTCGGGCAAGTTCGCGGTTTGAAACATAGCTTTTTCAAACTGAGCACTTGGGCTAATGGCCACATCGCTTTTCAACCTATTCAGCTTCAAAGCTTGGAAGCGGGTAAAAGCCAAACCAATATTAACCCTAGTTTTCCAACATGCACTATCCAAATTTCTTACCGTAGAGTAGTTCCCCTTCGCAGCGTCTGCCATTTTTTTTCCTTTTTTTTTCCTTCGAGAGTTTGAGTGACTGGCGTCTACTCCAATCATGAGCTTAGTCCCACACAGTGTCAAGCCCTTAGCTCTGTCATTGCCTGGTGATATAAACAGAAATCTCCATCCAGAAATGCCCCGAACGCACCAAAACAAAGGGAAAAGGTGAACTACAGCAGGGGGAGAGGGAGTTGCAAACAGACTGACCACACAAAGGCCCAAAGCCACGGATTGAGACGTATTTCACTTGCACAAATCTAACATTTATTTTCAGGGGGAACCTCAGGACTCTATCTTTAAATGTGGAACTTCATCTCCAGCTGAACATAAACCGTCATGTTCAGTTGAAACACAGAGAAGAGTCAATTCCTTACCGTTTGGTTTGTTGTTTAGTTTCTTAATGAATAAATAGCTCCTTTTATTTAGCTTATAATTTGATTAAATGACCCCCCAAAATAGCCCATAAAGCTTGACTTGATGAATATGAAGTTTAGTGTATCAGTGTGGTCTGTGGTGTCCACATCTTCCTTACATCATGCATGAAATCACTAGAAGAAAAACTTCCCGCTGTTATACCAAATATAACTTCATGCATTTGATGCCAAGAACATTTTTAATCCCTTTTTGACGCTAACGTTATGCTACTATTTGTTAATTCAGAGAGTAAAGAACAGAGGTCATCTGCCTACAAAGACTATCACAAGTGTGCAGATGGAAAACAGATTTATTCAGTTCATCCATGGTCTTCACAGCAGGACGGATACCATCCTGCTGGCTCACTATATTCTACTCTACTAACAGACAGTAATTGATGGAGTTCTTCCAAAATAAGGCTTCATTACAGTGAGGCATGCACAAACACTCCAGTGTTTGCATCAGAGCTGATTATCACCATAACTGAGTTATAGAGCTACAACTTTTCCTGCTGCCTCTGAACTGTGTAAGAATACTGGTGAGCCTGGAGGCTCCGATGGGAAAAGGGGATCACTGTTATAAAGGAAATGAGTTCACATGGTTTGATCATCGCAAATATTTGCCCCAGCAATGAAAATAATGAGAATGGAGAGGCTAAATAAATTTCCCAGCTAACACATCGTGCATTTGCAGGAATATAAACAATAGCAGAGGGTTATTACTCATTAAGTTATGAAAACACAAATCAAATTTCTTTGCACTGATATGTTGAGTTGTTTGTGTAAAAACAGGAAACATCCTGTTTTCTAAGCATGGGAATTTAAATAGGATTAAACTGCTATTTCCAACTTCGATGAAGCATGAAATTAAAGGTCATTAAACTTGCTTGGTGTGTCATCTGGGGTCCACAGACTGAAAAGCTTGACTTGCTGATGGTGTAAATTTGATTGTGACTTTAATAAACAGATAAACAGCTGTTTTGTTACAATACGGACTTTCCATTGTAAGGCTCTGACTGCGAAAGTAGTTATTCGAATATGAATCGAACATTAAAAAAACAAAAGCTATCTGAACAAATTAGGCTGCCGTTAATATTTGAACCTGCTATTTTTTTGTGAACGTGTTCACTTGTAAACGTTTTCAATGGGGTTTAGGCACAGTGTTTGAGAGAATTTCCATTACAGACAGTAAAAGCATTTCCAGCAATGAGATAAATAGATATTGCTTATAATAAAGACAGCAGATAGCGTATTAATGTATATTCTATAGTATAGTGTGGGCTAATATAATACTATTAGATAAAGCCACCTTACACGTTTAAAGTTGTACTTCCATGGTCATTTCATTAATATTTCTGTGTTCTCCATTATTATTGAATGCATTCTGCATCGTTTCTGTTTAAAAAAAAACCTTCTGGTATCTTTGTATCCAGCTGTATTTGTATACTAGAAGAGAGGCTTATGGTCCAACGGCAGGCTTTTCCGGGTCCTTCTCAAGAATTTCCGTCTGATTGGCTGCCTCCCGTCAGTGTATGAAGGAAGCTCCGCCCTCCGCTCTTATTTTGTTACAGACAGGAAATAGAGCCGACAAACAAGTTTGTTCCGCCATGCTAACAAACAGTTAGCTAATTAGCTTCTCAACTCCGAAGCTACAGTCGTGCTGTCTTCACTTCCAGTGTGTAGTGGAGGGTTACCTGCCTTCCAATGGACAGATAGAAACCCCACGAGGGATACGCTATTTGAAATGTGACGTAGAAGTGCAAGGCTGTTCCCGATTCGCTCTTTTCTTCGTATTGTTTCTGTGATGAGGAAGCACAGCCGACTGGGGGCAACGCAACGCTAGCAAGTCAGCATGTGTAAGTAAACAAGGGGAAACCCTCCGTATTTCAGAAGGAGCAAGTTAAACGGGTTTTCAGTGGAAGGAGGCCTTTAAAGGAATAGTACACCCACAGAATGATCTGCATTTATTTTCTACTCACCCTCATGCTGAGCAAGACTCTGGAGCACTTTTTTAATATCTCAAATGCAGCCAGAGATCCAAGCAGGATTTCGTTTTCCCACAACTTTCATATAATAGTGTTCACCGGCAACTTAACCAAAATGGTCCAAATAGTCCACAAAAACTTCAATATTCCTCCATACTGCTTGTCCAATGTGAGTGGGTGGGTAGCGTCCATAATTTACTCAAAACGACATCATTTAGTATATTTTTAGAGCTCAAACAAAAGAAAATCTAGCTGCCACGAAGCACGCCGTGAGTCGTGCCGTTGTGAGTTCACAACATTATGGAAGCTGCGGAAGGCAAGATCACGGTTTCTTTTTTTTCTTTCTTTGTTTTAAATCAATAGCCAACCTCTCTTGTGTTTGTCTGCAGCTCGTTCGCTCTTGGCACAATGTAAACAGCAAATTTTTCTTCTACGCTTGCATTATCGGCAGAGTAGGTGCTAAACAAATTAACCCCAATAAAACTTCAGCTTCAAGCGACAGCTGCCAACCAAATACACTGCAATGACCAACCACAAAAACAAATGCAGGATATGTTTAGAGCATAGACCAAATAAAAGGAGATATTTAAAGGAATAGTACACCCACAGGATGATGTAACTTTATTTTCCACTTACACTCATGGTGAGCAAGACTCTGGAGCACTTTTTTGATATCTCAAATGCAGTCGGCAATCAGGAAGGCTTCTCATTTCCCCCCAACTTTCATATAATGGAGTTTGCCGGGGACCGAACCAAAAAGGCCCATGAAAGTCCACAAAAACTTGTCAGTATTCCTCCATACAGCTCGTCCAATGTAATTCAAGTGTCCTGAGTGGGTAGCATCCATAATTTACTGGAAACGATATGATTTAGTATATCTTTAGAGCCTAAACAGGAGTACATCGCATCTTCTGCGAACAAGCCGATGCGCGTTCATGAAACTACAGAAGCCGAGATGAGGCAGACGAGATTGTGCGTTTTTTTCCTTCTTTTTTGTTTTAAATCAATATCCAACCCCTCTTGTGTTTGTCCCGGTTTGTCTGCAGCTCTGGCGCTCTTACCACAATGTAAAGAGCGAATTTCTTCTTCTATGCTTGCATTATCGGCAGAGTAGGCTCTGAACGCCGTGGCTTGCGTTGTTTCGTGAATGTGCTTATGCGTGCTTTGTGGAAGTAAGATGTACTACTGTTGAGACTCTGAAAATATAGTAAATGATGTTGTTTTGAGTAAATTATGGACGGTACTTAATCAGGACACTTGGATTACATTGGACGAGCAGTATGGAGGAATATTGACAAGTTTTTGTGGACTTTTATTGACCTTTTTGGTTCGTTCCCCGGCAAACTCCATTATATGAAAGTTGGGTGGAAACGGGAAGCCTTCCTGATCGATTGGATTGGAGATTGGAACAGGTTTGTGTGGCAGGGTCATCAGCCAGTTCAGAAGAGTGTGATGAAACTGAGGAATTTGGGGAAATCACATTTTACAAGCTAGAACCGGAGTAGAACTGTAGCCAACTGCCTACAGTCTGTCTCCCAGCCTCAGGTCCACTCGGTTCAGCTAAAAGCCTATGAGTTGACTCGGAACTATAAGGAGCTGCACTGCTTTGACATAGAGTCAGGCGCGACAGAGGAGAGGCACTCGTTCCCTGCGTTAAATTGGGACTAACTGGCTAACTTGGTAAATAATTAGCCTTTAAAAATAAGAAGACAACAACTTACATGGTTCCAGTCGAGTTTTAAATAGTTCCTGTTTATAAAGATGAGGATTGAGGGAAGGATGCATCTTTGGAAGCAGCTGTAGGAGATCTGATGGCCGAAGAAGTCCTGTTATAACCGAGCAGCAGCTGTCTGTCCATACAGTAGCTGTATGACAGATCTGATTAAGTAACGATGGTTGAAAAAAGACTTTTCCTGTGGAGATGACTGCAGTTCCATGTGTTAGAAGTCTCAACGACTCGGGTAAACAGAAGCTGTAGACAGGACAGATGTGCAGAGGGCTCCCATGGGTACCCGGTAAGTCCGACCTGCTTCTTTATCCTCTTCAAAATAAAATTCTGGAACTGCAGGTAACTTGAATAAACTAACACTGTATTTATGAGCTTTTAAACATTAACTGGTAATGCAACTTGAAGGCTGAGTCTTAACTGTTTGTAAAACTGGAAAAGGAACTTAAAAACCATATGAAGCCATTGACTTCCATATTAAATGAGTTGCGAACGTTCTCTGGTAGACGTCTCGTCTGGTTTCAGCTAACAGCGCCACAGTCTGGTCAGATGTGCTGGAATGCAGCAATGTTTCCTAATAACTCATTGATGGACTGGGTGGTAATGCCGCGGGCTTTGACCCGGAGGACATGGGTTCAAATCCCTGTCACGGCACTCAGGTGAACCACTGGGAACATAACAGTATATTAAAAAAATCACGAGGATGGAGGATGATGTTTTGGTCTAAAAAAACATGCCATTAGCACTTTAAGTCTAAATGCAATCAGCACTTTGAGTCAGCATGTTGACGAGTCCATGCAGTCCACCGCTTATTTTTGTCATTCTCCATGTGACTCCCACCTGAGGTCTTCCTAATTATTCCCAGCTCAGCCAGAAGTGGACCTGGAAATGATTAGAGAACAGGTGCATGTCCTGGGTGAGTGCACGCTCTCTGAACTCCCGTCTTACCTTGAGGACATTATGAACCCTCTCAGCTGCTCCTTGTGTTCTCTTCACTCAAATTAATCACAGCACTTTTCTCAGTTTGACAGCTCCATCCTGCATCCCAGTCTGCAGCAGGAAAATCTACCTCTAAGAGATATTGTCTCAGTCGTCTTGCAACTGCCAACATACTGTACTCAGACTTGTGTACTCAGACATCGTGCTTTTCATGGGATTTCTATAAAGATTTCGAACTTAGGATTTAACTCCCTGTTGATTTGGTAAGGCTTGATTTAAACAGATTTTACTGCATTTGTAGTGAGTTGAATCAAGATGTAAAAGCACAAAATCTGCAACAGAATGAAAATGAGAAAAACTAATGACAACATTTTAGACAATAGAGACGTGATAATTGATGGGAGTAGCATACAAACCCTGGCAAAAAATTATGGAATAACCAATCTCGGAGGATCTTCATTCAGTTGTTTAGTTTTGTATATTTTATATATATATATATATATATATATATATATATATATATATATATATATATATATAGTATATATATATATATATATATATATATGTGTGTGTGTATATATGTATATATATAATATATATATAAAAACAGATCACAGTCATGAAACAAAACTAAATAAATTTCAAATGGTAACTTTCTGGCTCTAGGTAAACACTAAAAGAAATCTAGAAAAAAAAACTTGTGGTTGTTAGTAATAGTTACTTTTTTAGACCAAGCAGGGGAGGGGGGGGGGGGGGGGGGGGGGGTGGAATAAATCAATGCTGAGGGAAAAAAAACTGAGTTTCTACAAGGATAATAAGAAGGAAACCTTTATTTGTCCCACAGTGGGAAAATTTGCTATGCTGCAACAGCACAAGTTCAGCAGACCAGTTTGGCCGAAGGCAAGTAAATAGACTTCAACACAGTGACAGTACATCTGACTTTTGGTCTCGTGTTGCCCAACACAAACACAAATAGTTTGGATGCAGAGCACAGCACCCATCACAGCCTGCCTCAGTACAAAGAGATCAAATAACCGCTTGGCTCAGTAAGCGAGTTACCATCAGAAGTGTCCATTGATGGTTGCAAAGGAGAAATTTTACCGTCTTTAGTTTTGTTCACCGAGAATTTGCAAAATCTAAACATTGCAACTGAAACTGATAATGAAAACACCTAAATTAAAAAACAAACAAACTGTCAAATATTGAAAAAAGTTTTTAGTTCTCATGAGGTGGTTTTCTAGACGTCGATTAAGTAGTTTTTCACAAAAGTGTTATGGAAACTTTTTGTCACATTTACAAGCAATCAGGTATGACGTAAGGAGTCAAGAACCATTTACAAGTATTAACTTAGGAATCGGAGTGATGGGGAAAGGTTTAACGGTCACATATGAAATGAAAAATCATTTCTGGACATCAAACGGATATTGTTTTAGTTCTTCATGTATTCGTAATGACTGACAACGAGTTGTTTAAGTAGTTTCTGCACATTTGTATCACATTGCCACGACTCCATTATCTCGTTCCCACGTTAATCATTTGTTGCCAAGATTTAATAAAGCGTGACCACGGGATAATATCTTATGGCCGTGCCTTGGTAGTCAACAGCTTGCACTTTCCAGATAACTAGGTGCCGGATAAAAGAGGAGACCAACAACTAAGATCCACACGCCAGAGTTGTTCCTGAGGAGTTTTTAATTTCTTACGTGTCCAGCGTCTTCTCTTTTTTGCCCCCAACTTTCATATAATGGAGTTCGCCGGGGTCCAAGCCAAAAAGGTCCATAAAAGTCCACAAAAACTTGTCAATATTCCTCCATACTCCATATTCGTCCAATGTAATCCAAGTGTCCTGAATGGGTAGCATCCAGAATTTCCTTGAAATGTCATTTAGTATATTTTTAGAGCCTAACTATACGACATTGCATCTCTAATAAGCACGCCGATGCACGTTCACGAAGCTACGGAAGCCATGGCAGATGAGATCGCACATTCTCTCTCTTTCTTTCTTCGTTTTAAACCAATATCCACCCCCTCTTGAACCCTCTTGTGTTTGTCCTGGTTTGTCTGCAGCTCTGGCGCTCTTAGTACAATGTAAACAGCGAATTTCTTCTTCTACGCTTGCATTATCAGCAGAGTAGGTTCTGAACGCAGAGGCTTGTTTAGGCTCTAAAAATATAGTAAATGGTGTCGTTTCCAGTAAATTCTGGATGCCACCCACTCAGGACACTTGGATTACATTGGACGAGCAGTATGGAGGAATATTGCCAAGTTTTTGTGGACTTTTATGGACCTTTTTGGCTCTGACCCTAGCGAACTCCATTTTATGAAAGTTGGGTGGAAACAAGAAGCCTTCCTGATCGCCAGCTGCATTTAAGATATTTAAAAAGTGCTCCAGAGTCTTGCTCACCATGAGGGGAAGTGGAAAATAAAGTTACATCATTCTGTGGGTGAACTATTCCTTTAAAGCTATACCGAGAAGGTGGAGATGGAAACACTCGCGCGTGTTATGCCGAGAACGTTGTGCACATCGTGGGAACGCGCACAGCTGAAGCCTCCGTGGCTGCAAATGAAGATAACTTATTAATGTCAGCATGTTATCTGAGATCTGGACTGTAAGAATATTTAGCGCAACTACACTGAATGAAACAGTTCTGATCAGAGCTTTTAACTCTTTTCTGTCCTCGGTGGGTTTTTCTTCAATAATAAGTTTGGAAATGCGTTAACGTCACTGCATGTGGCTGTCACATGAACGTGTCATATACTGTAACACTGTCATGCTGTAACTATGGGGAGGTTACCTGTTAAGAGTTTATGAATGTTTTTCCCCCTCAAATTATTCTTTTAAATATGAAACAAAATCTTCTTACAGGGGAGCATGCCTCCCCTAGATGGGCTGTATCCGTCTCACCTTTTTCACCCCTGACCTGTTTTCATGTCTGGTTACCAACTGTTATTTGAAAACCAAACTAAACCTAACACTGAAAAACAAAAGACAATATTGACAGATTGTCCTTTCTTTATGTTTTAAACAAATTTAAGGTGTCCCCCCCCCCCCCCCCCCTTTTTTTTTTGCTCCCCCATGATGATAGAAAAAAAAGGCCTCTCATAAAAAGTCTTTTTTACATACTTTAAGGGTGGAGAGGTGTAAAAAACTTTTTTTTGTTTTGGTTTTCATATATAAAACCAAAAAAAAAAAATTTTTTTAGGGTTTTTTTAGCGACCTCCCTTTTTATTGTGATATTTCTTGGCTTACTTCTTTTATTGTTTATTTTTCTTATTGAATCTGCTATCCTCCCCATAGCACTTTCCATTGTGGAGCTACGTTTATCTGCAAGCAGCATTTATTTAAAAATAAACTTACTTGTAATTACGTTGTTCCCCCCCCCCCCTTTCCTCAAATTTCTTTTTATTCCTTTTTTTAAATTCCTTTTCTTCCCCAAAGTACTTCCTACCCCCTCCCCCACGAGATTATCAGGGAGGGGGGAGCGACGGTCATACCCTTGAGAGAGAGAGAGGGGGGTTTTTATGCTTTGGGAATTTTTTTTTTTGATTATTATACTTCTGATGATGCCTCCCTTTTTCTTCTTCTCGCAGAGACAACCCTCACTCCCATTACAGTTTTTTTCTCCCCCCCACACCTCTCCCCCTCATCCCCCACAACTTATTTTATTTCCCCAAACCCCCAGAAAAGTAAATTTGATGTCATGCACCTTTAACTATTGCACTTAATTATGACCATTGGAAAATGTAAAGTCTTGATTTCCATTGTAGGAAGCAATAAGTTAAGTATTCAAAAGAAATCGTTACATTTTAAGGTCTTAAATTTTATTTGGTGAGGTCTTAAAAAGCATTAGATTTTACTTTTAAAATGGTGCGAGAACCCTGCACCTTCACTGCAGACAGCTGGGATGAGTGGATGCCTCCATAGCTGCTGCAGTTTTATCACACCTGGGTTGACTTTCTCTTTGGCCATCATATTACTATAAATCCATACTGCTGAGTGGCGTTGGCAGCTCACTGCTGGACAGCTGGAATGTTACAGAGACATTTCATATCTGCAGTCCATCAGAGCTCTGTCTGTCCTGTCCTGTACCCTCTTTGACATCCTCCTGGCAGCTCCTGATGATAAAGCCCCTAAATGAGGCTGTTAGTTTTGTACAGTTCTGCCCTGCAGAAATGTAGCCCCACAGCTGGCAGTCTGCACTCAATCTGCCACACTGAGCACAAAACGCACCGCGACATTCACTAATCCACTTCTGACGTAGGTCAGGACCATGCAGTTCGTGCTTCCAGCAGTCATATGTTTGTCAGCTAACTTACCGTGCAGCATCAGTCCGCTTGTTGCATTTTAAACACTTTGCCGCATGTCTTTGGATCATCAGGGCAGTTTTTTCTGCATTGGTTTTACAGACTCAGAGATCCAAGATGTGGGACCTGTTAGAGAAAGCAGGTTACGTTGAAACTTTGAGTACTTCTACTTCAGTAAGGTGGAGGAATGAAAAAATATAGAAACAAGCTACCAAACTACTCAAAACTGCTCTGGAAAAAATGTAAACAATGAAAAGGAAATGGAAAGAATATACCACACAGACAGGAGTGGAGAAAAAGAATTGAATTTTTTTTTAAAAAGATCAATATGAATACAAATTAAAGCAACTAAACTTGTTTTAAGATGGCTCAGAAAACTACAAGCTGCCAGTAATACGTATAGAAATATAAAATTGGGAACCATTGCACCAGTCATATACAATAGACACAAGAAGAAATAGAGGAGACATTTAAGAAGTATCATGAGAACTATAGACGGTCACATTCCTCCAAAAAAAGATGAAAAAACTGGATTTCCATACTTTAAAGGGACTCGAGGCAAGACTAAGAAACGAAACTCGCGACTGCCGCGACTGGCGCTTCAGGTAACTGCAGCCACGAGCCAAGCAATCACGGGAGCGTGCACAAACTGAAGCTATAATGTTGTTTACTCACATTTATCGACGTAGTTGCACTTTTAGTGTCTTTCAGTTGATCTGGATCGTTTGCTGACGGCAGAATAATCCATAACAATCGCTTACAGTGTTTGAATTTACCGCGACCGGCTTCGTCCTATATCAAAACAGCGGATGTAGTGTCATTTGACGTCACGTCCGCATGGCAGAGCTGGAAAGCTATAATGTTGTTTACAAAGCTTTTTCTTCGTATTTACACTTTTTAGTGGTCTTTCAATTGATCTAGATTGTATTCTGATGGCAGAATAATCCATAACTATCGCTTACAGTGTTTTAATTTAACGCGACCGTCTTTTTCCTGCATCAAAACTGCGGATGTAGGTCATTTGACGTCACGTCCGCAGGACAGCGCGGGAAATTCGGACACTGAATTGCAGCGCATTTTGCAGCACACAGCCTGTTCAAGGCAACAGAGAGAAACATGGGTGGAAACGTTATTTTTGGTATTTAGCGCTTCATCACCCATTAGTATGAAAAAAAGGGACATTTATGTTTGTTTTTTTTTTCAAATTCCTGCCTCAAGTCCCTTTAACACACCTGACTCAAATGAATGGCTCATCAACAGGCTCGCAAAGAACTTGATGAGCAGTTCAATTAATCAGCATCAGGTTTGAAGTTAGACAGAACTAAAATGTGCAGGGCAGGAGTACTTAAAGGTTGAATATGGAATACGGACAGAACAGCGACATCACGTGAGTCTAGTTGAGTCAACGGCGAAAAACAACTTCAGCCGCTGGGATGCCAGGCTCACTGCCGATACGCAAGTGACCAACAGTCTCAGCATGTCCAACAAGTAACACAGAGGAGTTTATAACTGACAGCTAACGTTAGCCACGTTAGCAAACACGCTAACTACCGATCCAGGAGAAAAGTCGCCATTTCCGTGTTTTACTCCGGGAAAACGTTTATGTGGGTCCATTTAGTGAAGTCTTCACCTAAATTTACTCCAGGTTTGCTCTTCTCAGGTCACTCCTCCTCAGAAACAGATAACAATATCTCCAGGGCTCTAAGCAGCTGCTTCACTCGTCATCTCTACGGTTTTCCCCTGTACAAGCCCGACTATACCGAAATATTTTTCCACGCAGAATCGTATTTGGCAACCCGCAATGGCGGCGTGTATTGGCTTATAGACGTAAATAAAATCCATTATCGAACCCGAAAAATTATTTTATAATTATTTTTAGGCAAATATAATTTTTCTGGGAAATGTTGTACTTTCATTCTGTACACCCCCAAACGACCTTGAACATTATTTTTTAAAAATATACAAAAACCAACAACCTTAAGGACCAGTGTTGGGAAACACTGTGATAGACCAATCACAGCCCTTGCCATCTCCACTGTCCATTGATGGAGTGACAAACACTTAAAAAATATTTTGTGCAGCTGGAGATGATGGAGAGGCTCTCCAACAGGCTCTCTGTAACCTATGTTGAGCACTTTATGGTGGACTATAAGTTAGCCTTAAGTAAGTAAGAGTTTATATGTGTAGCGCAGATCGCACAGATAAAAATGACAAAGTGCTTTACCATAAAATTTTTAGGTTTGCCAGCTGTCAGAGTAGCAGAACAGTACAGTAGCCCATGAGGAAAAATTCAGAGAAATGTCCTGTCAGGTAGAGGTGGGCGGATCGATACCAATATCAATATTAGCGATACCAATACTTGTATTGTTATTGAACGATACTCGTGTAAAAAGATGGATACTCAAGCTTTTTTTCCCCTCTCCCGTATGCACTCACTGCTGTGCAAACGGATTAATAAAAGTCTGGAGTAGCGCTGTGCTGTCACAGAGCAGAGAGCAGCACTCTCCCCCCTCTTGACTTTAGTTGTTGCACCATCACATGGCTCAGCGGTGCCAGCCAAACAGCCTTGTAGGTCGGCTCAGCCTGGCCCACTCACTCAGTTCCTTCCTCGAGACGCCGGAGTATCGAAATGACGAAGAGAAGCGCTGTTTGGCTTTATTTTATTGCAGAAAATGGAACAACAGCGAGCTGGATAGATCGCAACGGTGCTGTTAAATACAGTAAAAACACAACAAACCTCTACACCCACATGGAAACCCACGCAGTAGAAAACACATGTTGGTATCGGATCGATACCAACATTCCTGGTATCGCCCAGCTCTAGTTGCTGGGTGTGTTTTTATGGTGAGACGTATGTGCAAACGTCACCACGCAGTTGCTTACGTGCCTGAATGTAAATGCAGCAAGTGGTGCCCCAATCTCTAGGTAATATCCCTAGATAATATTACAAATCCTACCCCTTGTGGCTTCAATAGACTCTTCTGTTTTTGCCTGAGCTCGGCTAAGGAGTTTCCGGTCTACCACGCACCGTATTATTTACTTGGGGCTAAAATGGCTGATCATCAGAGGAACACTGTAGTTGTACGGAAAAAGACTAAATATAACATCAGAAATGCTGTTCGAATGCAGAAAACTGTAAGTGGTTCTAATGACCACTGTTGTGTGCCACTTTGTAACGGTTCAAGTCGCTATAACAGCGAACTTAGCTTTCACTGCTTCCCAAAGGACACTGGACTCTGTGCGCAGTCGCCTCACAAGATAAGAAGGACAGGTTTTTCGGTCATTTAACATACAAAGGTATGCAGCCAACATTTCGAAACTGCCCAGGTTTGTGTGACTACTAAGGGTAGACATGTTTTAACTGCAAGTGCCGTGCCATCGTTTGAGTGGAACAACATCGCTAACAGCAAAACACGGCCTGCCGTTTGGGAGTGCCGGACTCAACCATCACAAAGTCCAACAGAATCAGGCCCAGTGAGGACCGACGATAAAGTGGAACCTGTGGTCCCAATGCTTATGGAACACGACTACAGTACTAGTCGCATGGTGTGTGTCGGTCATGAGCAGAATGAAAACATGCAGAACGAAATCGAAGCCCTGAGACAGCAGCTCCAAACATTCCATCTGCAGAGCTCGTTTGGACTTCAGCGGTTCGCTGCCTCACCAGAGGACATCAGATTTTACACCAGGTAAGATTACTACACGTTTATCCAGCAAACGTCTTAGTTTTAAGTAAAACATTTGATGTTAGTGAAAATTGTTGCATATAGTCTGTTATCTCTTCTTAGAAGTAGTAGTAATAATTACTAGTAATACTCATTTAGCAGACGCTTTTGTCCAAAGCAACTTAAATCTGAAAGAATACAAACAAGAGATCAAATAGGAGGGTATAGGATGGGACTGGATTCACAGACTGTGAGTCCAGTTAGACCAGCGTGGATGAGTGCTGGTAAGACTGCTGGGAGTCCAGGAGGACACAGGTGCTGCCATGTAAATTATATAAATTATATCAAAAGATTAAAGCGGTTAAATTAGTGATATATATATATATATATATATATTGTTTTTTTTTTTTTTTTTTTACACAAAACCAAATATAAAATAATTTTGGCTGGTGTGAGTCATAATTCACATCACAAATGTCTGAAATATTTCACTTTGTCTCAAATGAATCTTTGTTTCTCTTTCTGATTTTTAATATTGAAATAATTTTATAATTAATGAACGGCACCTGTAGTGTATAACTGCTAAAATGACATGACAGCTTATTTTCTTTTTAGATTTTCATAAATCAGTCATCTGATCTTCCACACACAAACAATAAACACTGTAAATTCATAAAAGTTCTAATAAACATTTACATTACAGTGTCGGGATTTGAACATATTACATACACTTCTGCATGTACACATGGAAATAAAACCTGTCTGCTTTTTCTCTGATGACCTCACATATGTCACTGTTCTTGGAAACTCTTTGAATTAGTATGTCTTCCTCAGCTGAGACAACCAACTGGCCTGAATTCATTTTCAGATATGGGCAGTCCACATAGCTTTTAACATTTGGACACTTCATTTCAATCAAGCCAACTGACATGGCTCTGAAGGGTCAAAGATTAGTCCATCTGGAGATGCCCCCAACCAAGGTGCGTCAGGGTGGATTACAAATCCGCATGGGTAGTGGTTGACCTTCTTCATCTGGCAATACTCCCAGATGGCATCTGCCTCCATTTCTAGCCCCCTCTTCATAGCTGCAGTCTGACGGGTCCCCTGCAGTATCCGCGCAGCCAGACTGTCTTCAGTGCTCTCTCTGACCCGACAGATCTCCCTGAACCTCGATGCAGTCAGCTGATGCCCATGCTGCAGATCATTGGTGCTTCAGCTGCAGAGAAGTCCTGATATACCTCTGTCACCTAGCAATGTAACAAATCATAATCATGCAATAAAAATTCACAGTACTAGATATGATCTAGATATACTAGATATCAGTCACTGGGCGCACTCCTGGACCAACATGCCCCCGTCAAGTCACGAACTGTCACTTTTGCACGCTCAGCCCCCTGGTACACCAGCGAGCTGCGAAAGTTGAAGACAGCTGGGCGTGTCCTTGAGCGCCGTGCGATTTCATCTGGCTTAACTGTGCATAAACAGGCCTACAAGGAACATCAGAAGGCCTATGCGAGGTCCCTGATGGATGCACGGTCTGCTTTTTATTCAAATCTGATAAACAACAACCCTGGAAACTCCAAGCAACTTTTCTCAACCATAAATCTCCTTCTCAAACTGCAAATTCCCATACACTCAGCAGAAACAGAGGAGAAGTGCAACAGCTACATCACCTTTTTTAGGAAGAAAGTAGACACCATCCGCTCTCTCCTCTCCAGCTCAACTACTCCATCAGCTTTGCCTGCTGAACCACCACCAAGAACGGCCAAACCTTTTTGCTATTTTGAGTTGAGTATAAGGTGTCCCTCCTCACCCATCAATGTATTCATGGCAACGCCCCTCCCTACCTCAAAGAACTCCTCACCCAACAGACCCCCTCACGATCCCTCCGCTCCGCTGGCACTTACCACCTGAAACCTAACAGGACCAAGCTCTGCACCATGGGGGATCGAGCGTTTTGTTCGGCTGCCCCAAGACTATGGAATGCCCTCCCAGGCCATCTGCGGGCTCCACAGACCGTGGAGGCTTTTAAACGCAATTTGAAAACTCATCTTTTTTAAAAAGGCATTTGCCTGATTGTTTTGTTTGTTTTTATCTGCCTGTTTTTTTTTTTTTTTTTTTTTATCATGTTTTTACCTTGTAGCACTTTGAGATTTTTTAAAATGTAAAGTGCATTATAAATACAATTTATTATTATTATTATTATTATGAGTAACGTGAGCATGTTGCTCGTTATGCACAAGGCTAATGCCTCTTCAATAATTTTAGAACTGAGGACTCTTGTGTAGACGTTCTCATATTGCTTTAAGATCGAAATACCCCTCTGCAGAATACTTATTTGCATTATGGAAGTTAAGGAAATAAATGGTAACTTCATATTGTTAATTCCTACTCACCTGAAGGACAGAAAGAGCAGGTAAATCCCCACTGAGGCCTTTGTACAGCGTGCTCCTGAGTGAGGTATGAAATATACATAAGTACCATACATATTTTCATTTAAACATTCATGCATATTATCTCAAAGGAGTCATCACCAGGAATTTGCATATTTAATGTTTTTCTTGTGTATTGTAATCTGACTTCATGTGAAACTTGTTTACATGAGCTTAGCTTTTGTATAAACCATGCCTCTCTTCCACACCAGTATTTCCTGTTCAGTATATGAGCTCTCACACTGCAGAAACTCTAACTATTCGCTAGAATTGCTGTCTAGTTTTTAATCTTAAAGTACTAGTCAAAGGTTTGTGTTTATTTTAAAATGAGATGCAGTATGGCAGAGTCGCTACAAGCTCAATGTTATTGTTTTTGTTTGTTTTTTTCAAATTCAATTAAAAAAATATTTTAAGGCTGTGAAGAAGGACACAAAGAAAAAAAGTGATTACTTTAATAAGTCCACACTATTCAGATTTTACCTTACACCCTCAGTTGTTGCTCCACACTTTGGTTTAGCTGACAGCACAGCCATCTTGTCCACGGGGCCTGGCTTTATACCCTGACAAGTTAGGCAGAATATGGTTTGCAAAATATCACCTGGACATGTTTAATGAATGTACAACTGGTAAGAATGCCTTTTTTCTTGACTGACCAAAGTTCTGGGCTTGTGCCACTGTTGTTCTCCCTCGGTACAGCTGAGCACAGGGGGGGGGGGGCACTGGCACCTTCAGCTGAGAATAATGTGCCGACTGGAATAGTAAAGCCACACAGTGGTTACACAAAGCTGCTCCAGCCACATGTGCAACTGTGATGCATCAGCTCCACTGGACTGGAATCTTTCAGTACCACCTGTAAAAATCAAATGTTATAGTTAATACTTATCAATCTTGGCTTGTTTAATTGTTTAATCATTCTTTTAGGATACAATCTGGGTTTTAAATTATTTCTATCTAATATCCACTGAGCCTATGCAATGTAGCCGATGTTGGATTATTTTGTATAACATTCCAAGTGCACTGAATCAATATCCCTAATCAATGGGCTATATGCACGACTCCACCACTTCCTGAACTTCAACTAGCACCTTCTTTTCCTGTCTTTCATTACTGGACAAACTGATTAATCCAGGTGTGCCTGACCTTAGTAGCTGACCAGACACATCTGGCCAGCTACTAAGCTGTCACTGACTGACTGGCCAAATAAGTGAGTAGATTTGTAAAACAGTGGGACAATGTCTTTATAAAGTAGCAGTTTACTTAGTAAATGCCTAAATCCATACAGGAGTGCTTTGGGAATATGGTGATGAGAGAGTTGAAGAAGCCAGCAGATATGCCGATCGCAGCCTCCCTGAGCTAAAATGACTTCAATGACTCATCCTCCCTCCCAGACTGGATGCCTAAATTAAAGGCCACTTTGCAACCAGCCTTCGTCAGTGCCGCCGAAGCTTCACTCTGACATTACTATTGAATTAGAAAAGCGTGTTAATCTCCTTCCCTGGGTGGGCTGAAGAGTCTCCAGCAGAGAAGTGACGCAAGTTTCCCGATAACAATGTGGGAAAGGGTCGGAAGAACAAGCCTTTTCCTCTGTCATTTCCCATTTTAATGGAGGAATACAGTCAGCGGTGTATCTTTGGGAGGACTGCATGACAGATTTAACTGGGACTGTCTGACTGTCCATGTTAAATGTCACAACCTAAAGCTGGGGCCATGTTTTTAAACCAGGGCTAAATGAGAGTTATTTCTTTCCACAACCTATTAATAGTTCATTCATGACTGGAAAGTTTTCTCTAAGGACCGCTGCCTTGACTTTCTGCTCGTAGTTGATGGGAGTGGCCTTTATCGTCTGAACCTGTTGACGCAGGCCAATTTTCTTTCCTTTTTTGTCTTCATGCTGCAGTTAATGATTTCACATGAGCCTGGCTGTCATTTCCCATCAATCTGCTGCTTAAGTCACGCGGCGGCCATCAGCCGTATTGATCCGCTGACATGGAGTCATTGTTTACACAGTTAAACTGTATAGCTCGCCTCATTTACACCGTAATGACAGGATGGAGAGGTGAGGATGGAAGGATAGATGGGGAGAAAGAGAAGAGGGAGGCAGTTAGCTGAGGTGTAAGTGTTAAGAATTAGTGAGGTTCTAAAGAAATATTCAGATGTTTTAAATGAAAAAGTTCCACGGTGTAATCCTAAGGATGGTTGATGTAGGGTGGGGTCACACACCAAATTTCAACCAAGGTAATTTCAACGAAGAATTTAATTGAATCTACAGGAAGCTTTGTTTACATCAGAGAAGGCTGGTTCATACACGTTTTCCAACTTTTCAGCGTTTTAAATACTTATTAAAGACCAACAACAGAATTTATAGCAGTTTTCTCAGTGACGTGCCCCCTATTGACGGCTAAACTAGCATCCATCTTCCATCGTACCTGTACTGTGAGCTCACTCCAGCCTGTAAAAGATAGCCTTATCTTGACTCTTGTTCTGTCCCTTCCTTTCTTTCTTTTCCTCTCTCCCTCCGGTACGGTAATGTTTCTTGTGTGACAGCGTGGGGTCCTGTCACTATGCCTCCGATTGATCATGCACCCATGGCTACTTGGCCACAGGGATATCCCTCTGGCTGACTGGTAAGTGTGTGTGACTCTCACCCGGGAGTCTGTGGGATCGAAACCTGCCGGAGTCCTCCGTTGCATACCATGGCAAGGCAAGGTCAGCCAAAGGGATATCCCTGTGGTCAAGTTGCCATGGGAGCATGATCAATTGGAGCCATGTTGCCATCTCTTCAGCGAAAGAAGTCGCCATTGGCTGGCCGAATAATGCCAAAAGTCGCTAAATGACTTCACCAAACTAAACAATCAATTTCACGCATGCACAGTACCATATGCTGGCATCCCATGTATTTATTTTAGACAAACTGCATTGCTCATTAACAAGGGTACTGAAGGGGTGACATACACATTTGAGTCATGGTGCAAAAAGACCCAGTTGTGCCACAAGGCATCATGGGAAATAATCTGGATGAGGAGGCGTGGTCATCTCATACACAGCAGCTCAGAAGGGCTGCTGTCTGCAAAGGAACAGCGAGAGCAGTGGGTGAGTGCCGGGAAACAGGGAGGGAGGGGCTGATTGCAGCCAGCTGCCGATGAACGGGTGGAGCGATATAAACTTTATCCGTCTCCATGATTACCAGGGAATGCCGCTAGATTTGTCGCTAGGCGCTTTTTTGAAAATAAGTCGCCAGAGGGGTCCGAAAAGTCGCTATATTATTAATGAATCGGAGGCATAGTAACAGGACCACACACTGTCACACTTGCGTTTCTTTGCCGAATCCAACATGATGCGCGTTAAAAACACCCTCTGTGTTCATATCTGGTTCATATCCGTTTGCTAGTACATGACGTAGTGCGCAATCGTCTGCTGCAACGTCACAGCTGCGTCCAAGATGCAAAAAGTTGCATAGTGCAGTTTCTGAGCCCCAGGACGCCTCTGGGCAGTGACAGCTTGAAAATGTGCATAATGAATGTTGGTGTGCCATCAAAACGTCTCAGAAACACATATTTTTAAGGTCAAAAAGTTACGTTGTGGGTCTTTAAGTTCACATGACAAACTGGAAATCTTGACCCATCCAGAGTGGAAAGACCATCTTTGTCAGTTATAAAGTTGGGGCATTGGTACGCTTATATTTATTCATTTTATTCCCAGTCCCCATTAGCATAAAATATGTGACTGTCCCCCAGTTCGAGCGGAATCTGCATTTACTTGCATGCCAGACGTTTACACTACTCCATTTAAACTTATGTGGGAACATCAGCTGTCACAGATCAGACGGGACAACGTTACAATCCCTCTGCCAAGTGCAACAGAGGGGTGGGAGGATGATATGAACATCTGGCCAAAAATAACACACAGTAGCGTTTTTAGCTACTTCTTAGCTCTGTCGCGTCTGACTGTCAAGCAATGAACAACCTTAAAAGCTCCAAAGCTTGTCAGTACATGGTAATAAGGTTGGTTGTGTTTTTTTGAGAGGTTGGATACAATCTTATTTACTTAAAAGCAGATGTAGATTTTTTAGTCGCCCTGCAGCCACACTCTCTCTTGGCCCGAGGTGCATGTTCTACACATCACTCTTGTAGCCACAATTTCTTTGTTAGTACAACCATAAACAATGCATCATGTTCCCGAGTACAATTTTCTGGGGCAAATTGCTTAGAAATATTATAAATACTGTTGTTAAAATGTTCAAATTGATTGCATAATTGTTTTGACATTTCCCGGCTCAGGAATATGGTCGATAAGGCCATGCTTGGTCTGCTGCCATCTTACATGTGTTGTTTAATCACACAGAGAAGTTGATTCTTACTCTTTGCAATCAAACGCTTGCTGCTCTTTGTTCCATTTGCCCACACAAAAGTGTGAAAAAGGGAAGGGAAGTGCGAAAATTTAATCTGCTCCTTCTACATGGAACATTTTGCAAGAGAGACTGGATATTAAATTAACATTTCTTTGAACACTTTTAAGTCAAGATCGACAGCACTTGAAAAGACCTTTAAATTGTGATTTTTGAAAAAATTATTTGTATTGTATAACTTCATTCATTTTCTGTACTGCTTGTCCAGTTCAGGGTTGCAGAGTTGCTGGAGCCTATCCCAGCTATTATCAGAAGAGAGGCAGGTACACCCTTGACAGGTCGCCAGTCTGTCGCAGAGCCGACACACAAAGACAGAAAACCATTCTCGCTCACATTCATACCTAGGGACAATTTGGAGTGAACAATTAACCAAACATGCATGTCTTTGGATGGTGGGAGGAAGCCTGAGAACCCGCAGAGAACCCACGCATACATGGAAAGAACATGCAAACTCCACACAGGAAGGCCACTGTTGGAATTGTTCAAACCCCTCCCCAGCCGGGGGTTGAACTAGTGACCTTCTTACTGTGAGGCTGTGGCGCTAACACCACACCAACGTGCAGCCCATATCGTGCAACTTGTATACGGTGATGTCACTGACTGTTTACATGAGAGATTTAATACCTCTTAAATTCCGAATAAAAGTTATTCCGCTTTAGTAAGACCATGTAAACCCTTAATTCTGAGTGAAAACTATAATTCCAAATAAAACTTAATTCCAAACTAAGTGATTGGTTTATTCCTCTTTTAATTCAGAATAAAACGATTCCTCTGTAACTTAAACCTTTCCTCCCCTCCAAGTTAACTCCTGTCATTCTGCCCTTGCTCCTCCCTTGTCCTGTTTAATGGGACTTGTCGAAGCGCACGTGAAACAAGCGCTGGACTCGTGCCACCCGGCAGAAATGAAGTAACATGTTAGTGTTGAGCTGCTGCTACAAAACTACAATCAAAATACAGAGAAAATCTGTGTTATGTGGTTTTCATGTGGTAATCGAAAAGAAAAAAAGCAGGAACTGCCGTCTATATACCCCCGGGTAGACATTAATGGACATAAAAATGTCACGCCCGACCCCTGTCCAATCAGAACCCCTTCTCACCCCCGGCTCTAAATGCGAATTAGATGAACGTGTTTTTCATGTAAACCTTAATTCGGAATGGTTATTTCTAGGGATGTCCCGATACTGATGCCAGGATCAGTACTCGCTCCGATACTGGCCTATTTTGCTGTAGTCGTACTCATGAAATACTCGCCCCCGACAGCAGCCGATACTGGACGTCACGTGACTTGCAGTGTTTACACCGCCATGCCGGCAGAAAAATAATGTTTAATGAGCGGCGGCGGCTTTGAGTTTACATCTTTATTAGAAGACGCTTTCCATTACACAAGGACAGAAAATATATCTGACCTGTATCATGTTCCTGGGATACTTTTCAAAATGTTGGCGCAGTTGCAGCGGACATTTTTTTCCTCTCTCCCTCCTTCCTACTGGAGCGGCTCCCCCACATACATACATGCAGTTTTGGACATTTCATTCAGGATTCAGTTTGTTGGTGGTAAGTTCCTGCTAATTCTGTTTCCTACACTTTCCAAGTTTATGTTTGTTAAGCTGGTACTGTATGAGTTTAAATATGTAAAATTATGATGATGCTGCTAAAATACAAATTGCAGCTGCATCAGAGGCTGTTTATAAGCCTCTAACGACTAAATGTAAGCTTTTGTTTCTTTTGTTTCTTTTATTTCTTACGAAGTAGTATCCCGCTTATACCACGGCCACTTATGCAAGAAATAAATGAAGAGTTCATTTGCAAAAACAATTAACCACTATTTTAAAAAAAACTGAGTTAACTGCTTCTGCAAATAAACTCTTCATTTACTTTTTGAATATTTTCACCAAACCACACTGACATGAAGTAGAGTGTTTTAATGATGTTAAATGGAGATAGGAGGTTTGTACCCGACAGTGACGAAAAGCAGTTAACTCCATTTTTTCTAAATGGTGGTTAACTGTTTTTGCAAATGAACTCTTCAAATATTAAATCAATGTTTGTTTGTTTTTTTTTATGGTTAAAATTGTAAGTTTTTCACAAGAAGTGGCTGAGCAGACCATTTGACGTCTCTCGTTGTGACGCTGTCAGCTGTGGCCACAGAACCTGCAGTTCGGTCAGTCTGCAGATGTTAATCAGACCTAAACAGTGGAGGGAAGTGAGATGATTGTTAAACTTTATATTACATGATACAATTTTATTTCAGAGGGCACTGGTGGGGCCCAATAACCCTGCAGGCTGCTTTCACAGCGATGCACTGTCACAGACATGATCTGGCGTTTCCAGCCCGGCGTTTCGACCCACACACGAGCTCCGCAGGCTGTGGGTTGAACAATCATAGCCCGCATCACATCTGAGCAAGCAGAGATGCTTCTCTTTATTTAAAACAAATGACCAATTCAAAAGAAAAAAACAAAAAAAGAAAGAAAATAAAATAAATGCCTTTCGCTTATTTCCCTTATCTCCATTATTTAGATACTCTGATCGGTATCGGCAAGCACTCAAATGCAAGTACTCGCACGTGGTCAACAAAAAAGTGGTATCGGGACATCCCTAATCATTTCCATGTGAACACGAAGGAGAATGATTTAATTTCAAATGATTTAATTCCGAATAATTAATTCAGAATTGAAAAAAACGTCATGAAACCGGGACCATTGTCTTGTAACTTCTGCTGCCTCTTGGCCACGATTTCCACGATAAAGAATTTTGATATCAATGGGGCTTTCCTGGTTAAATAAAGGTTGGAATAAAAAAATAAAAAATAAAACGTGAATTTTTTTCCAGAGTGAACTGATCCTCTCGGTTCGGGCAGCGCTGCTTCTGGGGGTGGATGGGTCTGCCATTGGCTGATTTATCTCTAGATTTTAACGATGTTCTTTTTTATTAAGATAAATATTAATTGTTCCATTGCATTAAATATAATTGAATAACAACTAGTAATGCATATAACCCCAATGAAAGCAAACACAAAAAAACACATGCTACTTTTACCAGCTTAGGTGTGGAGAAGACAAGTGATGGACGAGGAGAAACCAGTGCTTCAGAGATACTTGCTGAGCTGCAGAGAAAGCCTCAACACAGGTACAGAGCATAGACTGTATATAATTACTGGACGTAGCTTCCGGTCTCTTCTGAATAGAGAAATGTGAAGCCAGTTGGGCGTGTCTTACCGTCGCCATCTTGCCGTGTCACGTACGTCGTCACTCCAGGAAAATCCTAAAATGGGCACAGCGCGGCCGCGGGGCAAATGATTGACAGCTGACGTACTGTGGGCTAAACGCTAACTGAGCTAACACGAAACTAAGAGGAGCTAACAAAGATAAGCCCCCTAAGCGGCATGGTTAAGGTAAGACATGCTTAGACTTGCAATTCGCTGACTAAGCCCCGCCGTTGTGCGACTCTGTAACAAACTGAGACCTTATTAAGAGCAAAGAAGGAGCTAACTAGGAGCCTCCGGTCGGCAGGCGGAGCTTCCGGTCTGCCGCATGTCAATCATAAGGACACGCCCTTAATTATGTGTAATTTGAAGAATAAATAACATCTAAACGAATGAGTTATAAAAAAATTCACCCCCCTCACAGTTGACATGAAGGTAAACTTGACCTAATAAACCTAAAATGATTTTTTGAACCAGGCTGTAAACCTGTTTATTTCTGCTGTGAAGTTGGCGTTTTTAACATGGGAGTCTATGGGGATTTGCTCGCTCTTGGAGCCAGCCCCTAGCGGATGAAGGGAGGATTACACTATTTGCAACAAGGAAGCGAGCTTCACTGTTCTGAGGCGGAGTTTGCCCCTTGGTACAGAGCTGAAGCACCAATACCTCACACTGTCCACACGGAGAATGGTAAAGGCACCCCCCCACCCCCTCTCAAGTCACCGGGAATCATTCCATGTGATGCATTTATGTTGCTAATAAGATTTTGCTCAGTATTAAATGGCTGTTATCTGTGATTCAATTCAATTCAATTCAATTCAATTCAATTCAATTTTAAATTTTAAAAGTTAAAGAGAAAAAAAAAAAAAAGAGAAAAAGGTAAAACATTTTTAAAATTATCATTTTAAACTGTGACTAAAATTAGACTTTTATGCATTTATATGTTAATTAGACAGAGATTCCTCTTGCATGTTTAAGAGTTCCTCCATCAGGCTTTAAAGGTTGAATATGGAACACGGACAGAACAGCGACATCACGTGTGTCTAGGGTTGTA
>JALJCO010006954.1:0-29574 GCA_023101725.1 Atherinomorus stipes | reverse complement strand
GCCGGATCGGTCCACATTTTTTTGCGTCTCCACGGATAAAAACTGGGACGGGTACCCTTATATCCGACCCGACCCGACCTACTTTTCGGTACCCTTCCGTAGGGGTACTGATCTTACCAATCCGGACCAAAGAGGTGGAGCTCAACACACTACAATCCGTTGATTGGTTGAAAAAATACGTCACTTGCGACCCACCAAAAGGACAGAAGAAGAAGAAGAAAATACGTCACTTCCCACGCGACTCCGACCCCTTGTTTGGAGCAACAGTTTAGTTTTCTTGTTGATTAAATCTCTTTAAAATGGCACGAAATGCTGTTCCGTGGACATCCGATGAGGTCAGCACCTTCCTCGGGATCATTGGGGAGGAAGAGATTCAGAGAGAACTCGACGGAGCTATCCGAAACGAGAAAGTTTTCCAGCAAGTTTCACATCTAATGGCCGCTGCCGGTTACGACCGGACGTCAGAGCAGTGCAGGGCCAAATGTAAAAAGCTGAGAGCCGAATATAGAAAAATAAAGGACCATAACAGTCGTAGTGGTGTCCAGCGAAAATCCTGGAAATGGTTTGAACAAATGGACGCCATTTACGGCCACAGACCAGCAAGCCTGGGGAGAGAGGCAGGAATTGATACAGCAACCTCTCTGTTGTTGGACGCGATGGTGGAGACTGTTGGTAAGTTTTTTACTTTACTTGGCTTGACACGTTTTTCTTTTTCCTTTTGCAAATGTCTGGGGGAAATTTTCTCTCAAGTGTATCGAAAAGTCTGTGAGCAATACTCTGATTTTGGCCAGGCCTAATTGTTTGTTTGTTAGCCGGTTAGCCTTGTGAGCAAGCTAACATAAGTGCTTCGATCCAGTGGTGTATTTATGGGTATTTACTTTGTACTTTAACTTCTGTCGTAATACCTTTTGTACTTTTGTAGTTGAAACTAACATTTTCGTGTAACTTTTCTGTAGACGATTCCTGCGCTGAAAACGAGCTTGCCGGTGAGATGTCCGCCATTGCCCCGACTTCCCCATGCTGTTCGCCGGGAAGATCCTCAGCACCTGCATTCTCATCATCAGCTTCTGTAGAAACTTCGCCGTCGGGTTCTACAACACCTCGGCATCTACCGATGTGTAAGACTTTTAGATTAATTCTGAATTGTGTTTCCTCGTAACATTATTACTTGGTTTTAGAGTTACTAGAGTTTTAAACAAGCTTGTTCCGAACACACCACACCTGTTACACTTGTTTACTCTAGTTTCCAGTTCACACTGGATTCCTGTGTTTCAAAGAATTATGTTAAAAACGTACTGAATCTACAAATCCCTGAATGGTTAAGATCCAGAATACATCTGTGTTATGTGCAGACAATGAAAACCTAGCAGAGCTCGAGATCCATATTCACATCAGCATGTCCAGACCAGAGTACACACTAAACATGAAGAGGGAGCATTTAGCTTCCAGTGCAGATTATAATTTTACCAAATCATGACACTTAAGCCCAGGTTAAAAAAAAAAAAACTTTTTTTTTTTCTCTTGCACCTATGCATAAAATCTGCACTGTATCTTTAAACTTATCCAGACGGTTGCTGTTTATTATCCTCTTGATACATTTTCTATTTTAAACTCTTTGTATTCTTTGTGCTTTTTACTGCACCCTCTTGTAATGCTTTAGTTGGGTTAGGGATGTTGACTAACACAGTCTTGTCATTTGTACATTACAGGCAAGAGGAAGAGAGGGCAACAGGATCTAACTGCAGTCCTGAAAGAGATGCAAGCTGGGGATGAGAGGCTGGCTATGAGGGTGGAAGAGAGTCGTGAGCGACAGCTTCAGGTGTTGCTTGAAGACTCCAGAGAAGCAAGGAGACGAGAGCTGGAGCTGAACAGACAATACCATGAAGAGACTGTGGCTTTTAACCGGGCCTTCCTGGGAACATTTGCCCAGCTGGTGCAGATCTGGGGTGGGTGCCATAACCCCGACCCTTCCACAGAATAAACATTGGACTGATGTGTATATATGTATATATTTTCATGGACTTACCTTAATTTCCCTGCAGTTTGATGTGTGTTTTTGTTTTTTTTTACTAAAAGCTTTTATAAATGAAACCAGTTTCTTGTCAGTTCAACCACATTATTGCTGCAATGGTTCATGCCGACTTATTCAAAATTGGTTGTAAATTGTGCTGTTGCTTCCCTTTAGATCAGGACTCTGTGACCTTTTGAACACAAAGTCCCCCCCAGCTAAATATATTTTTGAAAAGTTTGTTTTTTACATTATGGAAAAGTTAATCTATTCCATGAAAAACATATTGGCCAAAGCTACATTCACCAGAAGTCAATGAAGGAGAAGCATCTGTAGATGGAATTTTATCTTGGTAAAAAAATGGGAAACATTTAATACTATTAACATTTGGTCTTGTAATATAACCAATGTTGTTCAGAGCCACTGACATGTATTGAGTACAATGAGCACAATTAATTAACTACTACTAATTCTTTTCTGTCATAACTTTAGTTTATCATTTGACAGTAAATAACAAGGGGCAGACTTGAAGACTTCACATTTTAATTTCCATTGTAAGCTGGAAAAAAAGAGTTGGGTCAATACAGTGTAGTTTTACAAATCAGCAGGCTTTTTAAAAAAAAAAAAAAAATCCGGTGCTTATTAAAAAAAAAAAGTTAACAGTTTAAGAACTGCATCAGAGCCTCACGTACATCCCGCCCCTGTTCCCCTGCCCCTGAGCCAGTGCCATCACAGGCTCTGCAGCAGCAGTTCCTGAAATAGGCGCCTCCTCCCAGTCGCTCTGGTAATCTTCCCCATGATTTTCACAAAGGTTGTGTAAGGCACAGCACGTTACAACCATAGATTTCACGAGTTCAAGGTCACTGTCATTTCTTTTCAGCAGACAACGCCACCTTCCTTTCAGTCTACCAAATGCATTTTCTACGACCACTCGTGCCCTGGAAACCTTCTTGTTAAAAGTCTGCTGTTCAGCTGTAAGTCGGCCGTTGTCAGTGAACGGTTTCATGAGCCAGTTCTGCAGAGGATAGGCAGAATCCCCCAATAAGTAATAGCCTACATTCGACCCCCCAATGTTTCTGGTGCAGGCTGGATGAAGGCCGCCATGCTCCACCATCTCCCACAATGTAGACAGTCTCAATACACGGGCATCATGCAAACTCCCGGCCATTCCTGCATTTATATTCCAGAAGAGCCCTTTTCCATCCACAACTCCTTGGAGAATTATGGAATGCCAGCCTTTCCTATTGAAGTAGTCACAGTGGTACTCTTGTGGGGCAATGATGGGTATGTGCGACCCATCAATAGCACCTATACACTGTGGAAGCCCCCACCTGTTCTCCATGTAGGTTGCAATGTTTTGAAGCTTTTCTTTGTCAGGAAAACAAATCTGTTCTGGAACTAATATTACGCAGGCTGCTTTGCAGAACTCCTGTACACACCGGCACACTGTTGTTTTGCTGACACCAAAAAGATGTCCAATACTCCTGTAGTCATTGTTTGTAGCCAGCTTCCACAATGCGATGGCAATTCTTTTCTTCAGCGGAACACATGCTCTGTAGTTTGTGTCTTGCTTCTCAATTGCCATACGCAGCTTATTGCAGAGGTACAGAAATGTTTCCTCTGACATTCTGAAGTTTTGAAGCCATTGTGTACGAGTAAATCCAGGAACGATATTATCCCACCACTCACTGGCCCGATTGAGAGTCCAGACGGTTGGCCTGCTGCTTCTCTTTTGCAAAAGATGAATGATCTGAAATACATAAATAGCAAATAGAATTCAATACAACTACACAATGTGCTGTGCTACCCCCAAACTGCAAAAATAACTCATTTAATTAGAAGTGCAAAATATATATTATAGTTTTGTTTAATTTATTTATAAAATATCAGTTACTTTTAACAAGAAAAAATAAGTGTGTAACTTGTAGTTACACATTAGACATGATAAGCTTCACCACAAGATGTTTTGTGTTATGAAGCAACTTATGAGATTCCACAGATGTAATGGTCTCTTTAAAAGGTTGTTAATAAAACCATAGGCATAAAGAAGATCTTATCATACTACCAACTAGCCATGTGCTCGAGCTAAAACATGGCCATGGCTATAGTGTAGCTATGTTAAATGTAAGCACCACTGCTACAGCCGTCTTCATGTACATATACAACACATTAGTACCATGAAATCTTATGAAGGATGAGTAGCAACAAAATAAGTTTTAATACATTTAACACAGGAAGTGGAAAAAGTTTGCTCACCCTGATGCGTTGTCCTCTTTGTCTTGCCAACAAAACGGTGCTTTCATCACAGGCCCCTCTTAACATGTCCATTACTTTTTTGTTTTTTTTGCCTGTGAATTTCTTTGCAGCCTGAAGCCTCCTCTCGAACAAGGCCCGCCTTCTTCTTGTAAAACTTAGCCATATGCCAAGAAGAAAATACACGAACTGTTGGATGATCGCCATTTTTCATTTGTTTACATCTTGGTGTGGCGCCTCGGCGCTTTGCTTAAAAGGCGTCGCAAGGCGATGACGTCACGCGTTCACGTAGCAGCGCTACCCGGTTAATTCTCCACCTCTAGGCGGGGTTAATCCTCCTCTAGGCTAAGGGTACAGTTGCTGTGGGGACACAACGTAAAATCAGCACATCCGTGCCAAAACCCACCCGACCCGACCCGGCCTGGCCTGACCCGACCCAGACCCCCTGGTGGAAACGGGGCTAAAGATTAAACAGTGGATGCAACCATTCTGGAGTGGTTGCAGTCATTCTGTAGTGGATGCATCCACTCCGAGAGTGGTTGCAGCCACTGTTGTGGAGTGGTTGCAGCCACAGCCACAAAAGGATCTCGGCGTCACTCACAAACTGATTGTGAAGATTAAATAAGTCACAATGCATCAGCTGCATGTCTCCATGTAGGACGGAGGTAAGCGGTCCAGATTATTGTCCCTCTCCGACCATCCAGCTCAGATAGGTCCAGTCCGAATATGTCCCCTAACTTCTCCAAATAACTCTTCTTTGTGGTAGACATTAAATTATCCCTGTACGGCTCTTCTCCTTAGCTCTTTTTTCCTGCAATGTTAAAACTCCCGACAGCTCTCGTTTTAACAGTCAAACCTGTAAAACCATCATGGCGGCACGGCTCCGCTTCGCTCGGAATTGTCACGTGACTCCTCAAGCTCTGTATGAGAACTGATGTACTATGGTGTGGGTATTCCAACCCATTTATTGACAGACACCATAGACAACGTAAGAGCTGAAACAGTAAACAGAAATCAGCTGAGACATATTTTTAGCTTTCTATACCATACAGCATGGGACATGCTAATATTAGCTCCTGGTAGCATGAATTCCCGCTGGCATTAGCTTGTTGACTAGCTCCGAAAACGTGCTCACACAAAGAAATAAAACCATAAATATTACAAAAAAAAAAAAAAATACACAGAAGCTCCACATTCATACCTGTTCGCCTTCCAGCTATGTACTATTAAAACAGGAAGGATTGAAAACGGATTCTCATGGAGATAATCATTCCAGCATCAACATCCTGACGGTGTTTTACTTCCGCTGAGAGCAACTGAACATGCTCCGGAATAAGCAGGAAAAGGAAAACATACAACTGTCTTCAAAATAAAAGTCGTGTGAACCTTTTAAGGCGAAATAAATCACAAAGAGTAATAGAAAAGTACACAACAGAAAAATCTTGCAAACTTTGGCAAATACCTTATAAAAAGAAGAAGGTATAATCATATTAAACATTTGTTAAACTGGGTCATTTACAATTAAAGAAAGGTCCTTTTCAATGCAAGTCAATGTGGCACGGATTGGCACGAAGGAGTAAATGAGGTGCATTTTAGTTAGAGACCTTAGAAAAAGAGTTAGACAACCCATCTTATAGAATATGATACCCAATATACACAATATATAGAATATTTTTTGTATTTTTGGTTTTATCTCTTTATGTGATTGTGTTTTTTATTCTGCTTTTATTTCTGATTTATTCTTTTATTCTGTACAGCACTTTGGTCAACTGAGGTTGTTTTTTAAATGTGCTCTATAAATAAATTTGACTTGACTTGACTTGAATATCATGAGTCAAGCCAGAATACACACCTGGACCAAGTTTTATGCTGTTTGCATTAGTAGAAAAAAACATAAAAGGTCACTCGCTACCCCTTCAGAAAGCTTAAGAAGCTATGAGGGTTAAGTTTATAAATGCTATTTTATCATGCTACAACACTGACTATACTAGCATGAAATCAAACTAGGTGATTTTTTTTTTCAAACAGCTTATTAGTGAGAGATAATCAGAGATCCGAGGACATTGCAGAGAAAGCATTAAAAAAAAAAAAAAACTTGCTAATGAAGTACCTTCCCAGGTCTTTGCTAATTCTACTTTCCATAAGAAAAAGAGATTACACCCACTATAAATTCACAAGCATACTGTTAATTTTTCTCATTTTACTGTATAATTTATCCTTAACCACTTCTGTAGGCCGTAGCCTTATCCATAACTGACAGGTTTCCGGTTTTAGCCCTGGCTTTGCACTTTACTAACACTGTCAGCGACTCCACAACTTAACACAAAACCAAGTTTAAAACATTTCACAATCATGAAGAAACAGTCATAGCATGAAATGTAAAGCATGATCCGGATTAATCTGCACGATCAGTGATTTTCGTCAACTACATTCCAGATACCTGTCATGTTTCGTGTTGTGACATTAATTCAAATTCAAGACTGTGATGTAGGTGTGTCTGATCTCACCAAATGGTCAGACACACCTGGATTAATCAGTTCATCCAATCTAGAAAGACAGGAAACAAAGGTGCAGTACTAAGTTCAGGAAGTACTGAAACTGTGCATAAAGCCCATTACCTGCTGTATCTCTACTTCACATGGCGAGGATGAATCAGTCTGTCACTGAAGCTGCTCCCCAGACCAGATGTCTTCCAGGTGGTGGTACTCATGGTCCAGCATTATGATGTCATTTTTCCTAGAACCCTTTTTGTCTCCAGCCTCCCATACTGAGTAATAAGAACAGCCCAGGACAGAGCTGGACTTCCAGATGACTTTGTCCAGATTCTTCTCACTCTCCTGGGATGCTTCTGTTCCAACAGACCACTCCGTACAGGATGACTGATGCCACCACAGTCAGGTCCTGAGGACAGTAATTGGGTCTAATTATCATCTTAAAATGTCACCGAAACTGTATTTAAACATCGGAAAAGATGTGATTCAGCAAGTGGAGGAATTTATGTTATTGGGGGTAATGGTAGATCACACACTGTCTTGGAATAGCCAAGTTAATAATATGATTAGGAAAATGGGGCGGAGTATGGGAATGATTAAACATTGTAGGGCATATATTCCACAATGGCTAAGTAAAAGACTAATACAATCTATGGTACTGTCTCAAATGGATTATGCAGCAGTGGTATGGTCAAACACAAATGAAAAAAATTTACAAAAATTACAAGTAGCACAGAATAAAGCAGCAAGAATTGCGTTGGGCTGTGCATATAGAACTAATACAGGTATAATGCATAAAAACTTGGGATGGCTTTCAGTAAAAAATAGAATGAAATATTACTTGTTGTCATTTACTCGAAATGTCATTGAAACTCGTACGCCAGAAGTTATTTTTAATAATTTTGAATTTTTTGCAGACAGGCATAATTATGGAACAAGACAGACAAGTACATCTCGGTGTGTCCTGCCTTCAGGCAGAACAAATCAGTTTAAGAGGACATTTTATTACAGAGGAATGGCTGAATGGAATGCATTACCAGGATTTTTGTTGTTGGAAAATGAAAGAAATTATTTTAAGAAGAAATTGAAACTTTTTTTGTTTATACAGTAGACAGGAAAACGAAAGCAGATGTATACTACTTGGCTGCTGTATGAATTGAAAAGTGAGTAATCTTGTTTATGTGGTCATTTGGGTATGTAATGTTGGAGAAAGGGAAAATGAACATCAGGTGTTTTGTCTGAAAATTGTTATTAAGTGAGCTGTTGTTAAAGAAATGACTTGACAATGTGTGTGTGTGGGGGGTGGATGGGTTGTATGGGTGGAGGGGGGTGAGGAAGAGAGTGTGGGTAATAGTGTAAAAATGTAAAATATGTAATGTGAAATTAGACCCCAGGAAGAATAGTAATTGTTGCTGCAATTACTAATGGGGATCTTAATAAAGAAAAGAAAAGAAAAGCCCCTTTTACTCCAAAAGAGGTCTCCTCTTGAGGTGGAGCCAGCTTAGGCAACCTATTAACTGCATACAGAGTAGATAAAATCTATGGTGAAAAAAAACAAAAACAAAAACTATAAAATGTTGTTTGTCCTTAACGGGTGGGAAAGCCAGTATGTTGAAAACACTGAAATGAAATGCTATAGAAATTGAACTATGATCTATCAAGCTTAAGAAGTTGAATTGGAATGTTGAACGAGACTGAAGATGGATGGAACAGTTGAATAACAGCAGAATTTGATAATGCTTTATTACAACTACAATGATCTTGAGATAAGAACAGATGGGTGAAGAGACCTTGTGGAAGCCTGAACTGAATTCTTTTTTTTTATGACTAGCATTTTATTATTGTTTACATACTCCAGCAGTACAATAATGATCAAGTGATCTTAGTAATGATAGTTATGAAAAAAATGTAAAGCAACAACAAAAACCCAAATATAATAAGCAGAAGCTTATGATACTAGTCTGATATCACTCTTACACCAGTCTCATACTAGTATCATTCTAGTGTGATATCAGTCTTACACCAGTCTGATATTATTCTTATACTAGTGTCATACCAATATACTACTCTGATATCAGTCTTATATAAGTCTCATTCATCAGTTATCCACACAGCTACAGAGCTGACAGTTCATCACAGTTACAGACTTTATTTTTCAGAATTATATTGAACAAATCCTGTGCACACTTCCCAAACAACTGTCCACTGAATGAAAACCATGAGATAGCAAAATAATTTTTTCACCACGAGTGCCACAAGGCTTTGAGGAACTCATAAAATGTATTTTATTTTATCCTAAGGTGAACAGAATTGCAATGGTGGCAAGTTAACATTACGTTTTAGGATCATAAATCTGGCAAATGAATAATGATAAACAAGAATAAAGAGAAACAGAAAAACAAACACAGTGCCATGTACCCAGACTACTAGCATGGTCTCACACTTTGCCGAAGCCATGAGAACCTTTAATTGCAAAGTCCATCATGTTGTGGAACTCTGTTTTGTCATCCACCCCTCTCGGCAATGACAACACCAAGGCACACGTAGATGCATATGGTAAACGTTTTTCACCAGGCTCCTGGTCAAAAAAGTCTATTGCTGGTGCTGGCAGGAATCCAAGAGGGGGCACTGCATCCGCACCAGTGACAAACACCAGGACATCCTCAAATGTTAAGTTCACCTGTCCCTCTGTGAAGACAGTAGAAAAGTGTTAACTTCTTTCATAATGAATAAAAAAAAGTTTTTAGGCAGGAGTTGGATTACCCTGAATGTCCCTCAGCAAACATGCCCAGCAAAATATGGTGTCCTCCTCCAGTTCCCTGCGATTGCTCCCGGGCACCGACCATTTAATGTTAAACAGGGCCTGCATGCCGGTTCTGGTAAGTTTCTCACCAGTCTTGCAAAACACCGGCTGAAACTGTACGTAGGATCCCCTGACGATTTCCCAGAAGCCACCACAGGAGTTGAATCCCTCAATGTATTGACTTAACATGCTGGCTGTTCTGTGGGGAAAATAATTTGTGGATTTAGAAAGGATATTAATTCATGTAAACCGAGTCAATATTGTGTGCCTTTGGAGTCCTCATCAGAGTTCCTCAATTGTAAGAAAACTGTTGTGGTATAATTAACATTTGTTGTACTGTGAAAGTTTACCAAACATTTCTCTACATATTTAAAAAATAATTTGTCTCTTGAAACATTTTCCCTTTATTTTTTAGTTTCCTTTTTGATGTACAGGATTTTGGCACGTCCCACACACTGCTCTGTCCACTACTGTGTAATTAGTCGTTAATGATTCTAAATCAGAAATCTTTACATGATTTTGTCGTCCACCACAACTTTAACAAAACAAGGCCATGTCATCATACAAGGTCCATTTTTATAAGCTTTACACATTTTGTGTGTGTCCATGAAATCTTTGTCCACCCTGTCATTATGGGATAGTTGGACCTTTAAGAAACCCTCCAAGTTTTTAATGATGTATTACTATCAGCATGTTTTTGGTCAAGGGTGGTGGAAACTGTGGTTAGTTGAAAAGTATTTCCACTTCTATTTTTGTATTTTCAATTGCATTATACATGTATTTGGGTGTCTTCAAGCATAACATGTCCACCCTGTCATATGGAAATTTCAGTGATTAAATTTGAAATACATTAGTTAAACAGTAAATATTCAGCTTGCTAACAAAATCTAGTCACTAGCCACCATGTGCCCATTAAATGCTAATATTATCCAAAAATGTCCACCCTGTCAGCAAACCTCCCGTTGCAGGGTGGACATGGCTCATAAAAGAAATAATGTCTTTATAGTTTAGACTATATTCTGATAATGTTACACATAGACAAGTCAGATGCGGAAAAAGAGCTCAAAATTTTTAAGTAAAAGTATTTTTATTTGGCTTAAATTTTTAAATGGAAGTAAAAATACTAATTTAATATTTACTTTGAGAAACTTACTTTCAATTACTTTCCATAAAAAATGGTCAACCTATTAAAAAAAGAAACTCATAAAATGAGGAATTATTCAGAAAAATAGTCAATTACAGCAACATGAGTAAATGTAATTAATTACTTTCCACCTCTGCAACAGACACTACACACATTGTGTAATACAGAAGAGAAGACAGCATTGGATTGTTTTGGTGGCATCAGTATCACCAAGCCTAATTTTGTAATTGTCAATGGTTTATGTCCCCGGAAATGAAAGTTAATTATCAAATTTTAAATTATTAAAATCCCATGGTCAGTGGGTTATTGACACATGAAAAAGTAAAGTTGACAATCAAGAGCACTTTTATCCACCCATCTCTGACGATATCAGAAGAAAACATGGAAATGAAAAAGCAAACCAAAAACAGATAGCAATATTGACTAATAACTCAAGTTTCAAAAGCATGCAGAACGATCAACACATTTATTTGTTAGTTTTCCCCCATGGGATAAGAAATATATAATTTATTAAGATGGTTTGTTAGAATAGGGCCTTTTCACTGTGTCCACCCCGTCACTGTCATGATTTCTGAAAATAAGTTAAATACTTTCAAAAGTTAGCAAAACAATTTGTGAGATTTTCTTAAATAAACAAAGAGAGCTAAATAGTATTCTTTGAAAATTTGACCATATATCTTTGTTGTTAGTGTTTATTTAGAAAAGACAGTGCAATTCTCGTATATTTTTTAGAAACATGAAAAGTTTGCCACAATTCAATTATCCAAATCCTTTTTCCATTTACTTAAATGTATCATTGAGAAAGGGACAAAAAGTTACCAAAAATGTTAATTTTTTAATAAAAATGTCAATACCATCTATCTCCAGGGTAGACATTCTGGTATTCTGATGAAATTTGATAACTTGCAATTAGTTAAAAAGGTTTGGGAACTTCAACAACATGCATTTGTAAAGTTATGAACATCTGCTTAATGCAATAAATATGATTTGACCAAAAATCTCGAGCTACTTTTTGGGAGGCAATTGGGAAGTCCAAAAGGCACATTATGATGATATTGACCCAACTTTTAATGTAGCATAGCTTTTTATTGAAAATTGATCAAATATGAAGTATATTTTTCTCATCTTTTACCTGTGAAATATAAAATGCTCCAACAGTCTTATGCGCACAGCTGGAAGCTTTTCAAAGGTTGTGACAAAGATTTCTGGTACTCCACAGGACGCCACCCAGTCCCCAAGTTCCTCCTTCAGTTTACTTAGTTCTTCCAGAGAAGAGCACTTCCACACCTGCATACATTTGACCAACTCTGTGAGATCAAAGTAAATAAAAGTACAAAGCATCAAATTGAAAACAGAATATACCTGTTCCATTTTCTGCCTTTCATCCGCATCTGTCAGGATATCAGGACCCAGGTCACTGAGGTCAGCTTTTTGACGACACATATGATGGAATAATTGTGTGTTTATTCCTCGTGGACCTGGCCCATTGTGGAAGATTGACCAAGCTGCTAGTTTTCCAGCAAGGTGATACTTTCCCTCAGCAAGGGCTTGAAGATTATATGTGAAAAGGAGATTATCAGGTCGTCCCTCAAACACTCCCAAAGAGGAGTTCACCTCCGTCATCAGCAGCCTGAGGGACATTTTACATTTAGTTTTTTTGTGTAACAACTTTGTGATTTGACTGACAAATTTGATAACAAATAAACATACCTTAAAAACTCACGTCGCGGGCCTCCCAAATCCTCTCCCATTTCGCCCACAAACTCCACAGATGGAGTTTTGTTCCAGCAAAAGTTTGGATTGTCCATGGTGATTTTGGCGCTGCGGACAGTCCTTTTGCGACGGGCAATTACTACACTCTCTTGTGTGTCAGCAAAAGATGCTTGAAAACTTGAGAGTATTTCAGCCAAGTCGCGATTTTCCTGGAAAAGGTAAACATATAAAATCTGTGTTATTAAATATACTAAAGAGTACAATTTCTGTATAACTGATATTTATACAACAACTTCCAAATGTTATCCTTTTAATTTACAGCAAATGTTTCAAAGTCAAGTCAAAGTCAACTTTATTTTCAAATGTGCCACATGTTAGCCATACAACACCAATGAAGTTACAGTCCTCTCAAACCCATAGTGCATATAATAAAATATAATAAACAATAAGATGAAAATATTAAATTATAGAAATCCGCTCAGATAACCTAGAAATCTAAACACAAAACTAAGTTTAAATACTAAAAATGATTACAATCTACTAATGTGTTGACAGTAGATGTGAACGGTATTGCAGTTGTAATGTAGGTGGTGCAGATATTACAGCGCAATGACAATGTGAATAATGTAACCGTAACATTTAACAGTAAAGTTTGACAATGTAACATTACAGTGGTCCTGATGGACAATACTGCAAATAGTCCATGTAAACGATGTAACTGTAACATGTACAGCAAGATTTTAGCCATATAACAGTACAGTGGCAATAGTGCAATAATGCATATTGCAGAGTAAATTGAGTAACAGTCTTAATCTAATGGATGCAATGGTGCAATGTATTGGCACTAATGTATTAGTGCCATAGTACAATGTTCTGCAGCATGTAACTGGTGCCATGGTCATGATAAAGTGAGGTGTGCAGTCTAGAGGTAGGTGAGTTTGTGAGTGGGCAGTCAGTGGGGATCAGGGAGGGAGTTGAGTTTCCTCACTGCCTGGTGGAAGAAGCTGTCTCTGAGCCTGCAGGTTCTGGCCTGGAGACTCTGCTTGTTTCTCTCTCTCTCTCACACACACACAAACATGAGCAATTATGCATTTGTGCACAATTTGGGATTTTGTAGGTGTGCTTTAGATATACTGTGATTGGTGAGTAAAGTTCACTCAAGTAATTGGAATTGATTATACAATTGTATCAAACCCACACAAAACAAACTGTACCTGAGAGAACTCCACCCATGTCAAAAAAACAATGCATCAAAGTATAAAGATATTATGACAACTGACCTGAGGTGCAACAGGGGCTTCTATGATTTGGACAAGGTCTCCATCCTCCATCTCTTCATCAGAATCCTCATCAGATAATGTGATGATCCTTTAGTAAATTGAAATCAATATTACTGTGATCACCACCATTACTTTTAATTTAAAAAAAAGAAAAAAAATGTGTAGTTTCCCTTTCAGTAGTATCACAGCTAAGTTCTTGACTTTGAAGTGCAAAATAATATGTAAGTTTAAATACAAAAAGGGACAAGGAACAGGTGAAATTCATTGGGGCATGGCAGGCAATTGACAAAGGGGAATAAAACCAAAGAAAGAAATGACGTAAAAGAACATGTCCAGATAAAACAAAGAAAACAGACGTGATAAATATAGGACTAAGTACAAGAAGACAAAATTAAATCAAGGGTAATACAATCACAACTAAAACCCAAATTTTTACATACCTTTCAGTGGCCAGTGTGACAGTACTTCTCCCCTGACTGTAAAATAAAATTGAAAATTACTTGAAAAGTGTTTAAATGAAAAAGTACAGTTTAATTAAAGACAAAATCTTATTTTGTATCCTCTGCCGCAAACATATGATTTTCTTTACTGCATTTGCATTTTTAAGACATTGCAGATGTAGACCACATACCATTGTGAAGACAGACATTACAAATACAGTATACTTGCCTTGTGCTTGGGATTTCCACAGGTGGAATGATTTCTTGTACAGGAGACGAAGACTGTGGTGCTCTATGAATTTACAAAGAAACACTAAATACAACATCAAAGTGTTGAGATAGTGATGAGTACAACTTAAATATAATGTACCGACCTTTCGGTTGCTTCTAGCGCTGCAACTTCTCTGGAAGGAACATTTTGAACAGAATGAGTAATGCTCTAATGTTGTACTTTGCACAAATATTAAAATATCACTGATTTCTTACCTTGTATCCCCTCTTTCTGCACCACGTTGATTTTCTCCACTACATTTGCATTTTAAAGATATTTAAAGAAGTAGACACAAACTGTTATAGTATTTTGATAATCAGTGCTGAAAAAGGTACAATGCTGACATCTACTGTCTGCAGAATGTTAATGCTCTCTGATGTTCTTAATCAAGACATAACAACTCAAACTATAGTGAAGAAAGACATTACAAATATACTTGCCTAGTGCTTGGTCTTTCCACAGGCAGAATGATTCCCTGTACAGGAAACAAAGACTGTGGTGCTCTATGAATTTAGAAGAGAAATAGTAAATACAACATCAAAGTACTGAGATAGTGATGAGTACACCTTAAAAATAATGTACAGACCTGTCAATGGCCTCTGGCACTGCAGCTTCTCTGTGAAGGAAGATATATTATAGAATGAATAGTGCTTCAATGTATTGCTGCATTTATAATTTTATCTTATACTGACCATTACAATTATCTGTATTATGCAAACACACATCTGATTAACTTCAAGATCACTTACATTGCTACTTGGGGCTGCCTGTGCCCTTCTTCAGGCTGCCTTTCTTCCACTTGTGAAGAGCTAAAAAACACATTTGGCAAATGAAACATTTTGAACAGTATCACCACTGTCACCATTACATATATTGCTGTATTATGCAAACACACATCTGAGTAACTTCATGATCACTTACTTTATCAGGTGAGGCTGCTGCTCAATGGTTCCAGAAATCTAAAATGCATAAATGACCCATTATTCAACATGAAAAGAACATCAATATAGTAGACAGAATCTTTTTTTTAAAAAAAGGCAGATATATAACTTCAAATAACATGGGAATACTATTAGCGAATGTAATAAAAATAAAGCCAGGTATATAGCCTAAATGGCTATGTTGTCAAATTCAATAGATCAAAGGCAGATTTAGAATACCTGTGGAAGAAGATATAAATTGGAACGCCCCAGGACTCTGGAGTCGTGAATAGTCCTGGGGCATTTCTCCTCCAGAGGCACAACCTCACGTTTCCCATTTACCCGACATAATTGGAACTGTTCAGGTACATGAGGTACAGCTTGCCGAAGGGCCTCAACAAACCCCTCAGCATCCAAATTTAGATCCACTACCACCCTGCTGGCAGGAGTACCATCTGAAAAAAACAAGTAAAAAAATTGATATTGTGATATTATGAAAGTGGTATGACTATTGAAAAGTCAAAGATACTGCAGCTATTACAGATGTTAAACTTATTGCTATAATTTAACTTTATAAAGTGCTTTTTTAAATTATATATATATATATATATATATATATATATGTGTATATGTATACATATACATATATATATATATATATATATATGTGTGTGTATATCTCATCAGTTACCACGATGTGACCGGTAATGGGTCAAACATGTAGTCCTTAAAACAGACACTTTAAAAGTGATCTGTCTGATGCGTGGTGTGGACCTCTCCCGCCTTCTTCTCCCGATCGGTCCGACACCCTCCTCTCTCCTGAACATTTCGAATCTACATCAGAAAATGACATATTATAACCTAAGAATATGTTTTGTTTTTTAAAAACCCCATTAATCCTTCAAACTGTCGAATTTTTTTTTAATTGAAATTCATCCCAAATCTGTAACGCTCCAATCGAATAGTCTTTCAAAATAAAAAAGTGTCTTGTTGCTTCTTTTTTCTCAAACTAACAACTTTTTACACGTGTGATTATACTGACGAAGATTACAGAATGGTAAGGACAGAAATACCTTTACCTTTGAATAAGTGAAGAGCCTTCTTCCTGGTCCTCATCGTTCAAAATCCTTGCAAACTGTGCGTTCATCCTGTCACGAATTTCGGATACCCTCCGCCGAAACCGCCTGTCACCCATCGTCCACCAACACAACAACCAAAACCGCCTAAACTGTCTACCTATTTATAAAATCCGTAAATTTTGAATTTTTGCGGGATTACTGAGCGCAAATGACAACTTGTCTGTGATTGGATCAGCAAGAGTCCAAGAGCGAATTGAAAGCCTGTCTGACGGTCCACTTACTTCATAGGAGAAATACCCAACATCATGTGACTATTTGTGAAGGTTGACGTTGAACTCCATGAAGACCTTTGGCGAACAACCTTAAGTTGAAACTAAGTAATATATTGACGATTATTTTGTGACTGAAAACGCTGGATCATGTACGTTACAAAATAAGTAAGTAATCGTGCGTAAAATAGTAATAGTTTTCATAAGTCTATTAAAAGTTAAAATTTGAAATGGGCATACATTGAGTATGATCGATTTCTTAAATCAACCATCGTGAACTCAATTATTCACGATGTTAGTATTGAGAACTGCAGTATACTGTAGCTCCAACGACATAATGGTGGTGTTAACATTACAGAGTATTTCCTGTGGTGGGCACGGCTAACCAACAAGTTAGCTTCTTAACCAGTCTTCCGCTCATTGAAAGGATAGCTTAAATGACACTAAACTGATAAACTGCTGAAAGATATTTTGAAAGCAAGCGATAACTTTTAATATAATGTTGAAACTATAGAGTGAGGACGTTGGACATTGATTACTGGTACAACAGCTAAATTAAGTAGGACAGTGAGCTGTAGTACCTCAGTTGACTGGAGTCACGATAGACGAGACTTAAAAAGATATTTTGCTAAAATACCTTAAATGAAATAAATAGAAGCTGTGTTTGTGCCAAAATTTAAGCAGCCAAATTCAGCATTTTAGATTGTTATTTTAATATCAGAACAAATGGAGCAGGGCAGTGCTAATTTGTGCAATACCTGCTTGAACTTGCCTGTTATCTCTTACATATAGAAAGTAACTTGAACACCCATGCATAGGTCTTGAAGTGTTTCCTCTTTATGCAGACTTTCTATTTTATAGATTTTTGTATACTTTATATTTTATATAATTTATATTTTTAGGTTTATACTGTACTTGTCCTTTTCACTGTGTGTCATGTTGCAGCTTTTTTTAAAAATCTTGGGATCAGTAAAGTGCATCTTATCTTTGATGAGGACCTCTGATGCCTATCTTCAGCTTCCCAATACATGCTTAGCCACTCCTCATCTTTTACATACATCTAAATGTAGTGGGTGTTAGCAATATGTGATTACACCTCCACCAAACTGAGCTTTTCCTTTCAACTGCAGACAACAAAGAGTCCGTACACAGCAGTAGAAAGTATGGCTCGGTGGACTTGCAATGCAGTCACATTCTTGAGGAATGTACACAATGTGTGCTTATGGAAGATCCCTGCTCTCATGTCAAGTTAACATTAACAAGGGATGTCATGTAACATTGGGTGACTTCTGGCATTTTCAAAGACAATCAAGTACAAAGCTCAGTGAATGAGATGACTTATGTATGTCTGTTTTCGTGTACATATCAAATATATAAATATTTTGCAATGTAAAGAGATGGGACATGGAAAGTATACAAAGGCTTACATGTAGAAATATGCCATGCTTTGATCATAGACTGGAAACAATGCAGAGAAGCCTTCAGTGGTCAAGTGGAAGATTCATCAGTCTTACAGCAGCAGATCAGCTTCTTCGTGACTTGGCTGAATTAATTCAAGAGGTCAGAATGGCTTCTCAGTCTGAACAACAAGGTAGGTACATGTGCTTTACTGTTCTGCTAACTTTATTGGTTAAAGTTAGACCAGGGGTGTTGTCTTCAGATTTGCTTCATGTTCCCTTACATCCATTTCAACATTACTCTTCACTGGCTGCATTTACAAATTGAAACAGTGTGTGTGCATCCAGTCCAAATATTTATAATTTCCGGGGTAAAAATGTCTTATGTGTTGTATAGATATACAGTAGTACTACTATACTAACGCACTAGTACAGTATTACAATACATATAAATATATTGGCATAATGCTGGCAATAATACAGAGGGCTTGAGTAAAGCAACTGGGCTTCTTCTTGGATCTTTAAGAAATTTCACCTCTCATCCAAAAGGTTTCTTCAGTTCTACACAACATGGGGGAGTATCAGCTTATAAGCAGAACGGGTCTTTATAGTCTGAACCCCCCGGCTAAAATGAGAGTCGTTAGGGTTGTTTATTTGTGTTGCACATTTTATAGACAATCGCAACTCAAAGTGATTCACAAGGCATGAAGATGAGTTAGAAATAAAAAAGTGAAATACATTAAATTTATTAAAGGGCAGAAAAAGGAATTTAAAAAGAGAACTGTGAAAACATTGCAGATAAATCCGACTAAACAAAGGCAGGAGAAAACAGTCAACTTTTTATTGTTACTTTAAATGTGTCTACAGAGTTGTACAACATTTGTTTTCAAGAAAAATTTTATTCCATCTATACAGTAGAGGGGCTAAATACATTTTCACCCTGTTTGGTCCTAACTATTGTCAGTCCGTTCTACTGACTGACTGCTACCTAAAGGTCTCAGAGATCTACAGTACTGGGTTTATATTCTGATAGAAGATCAGTAAAGTACTCTGGCCCCATATTATTAAGTGATTTGTAAGTAAGAGCAACACTTCAAAGTCTATCCTGTTGGTAAGTGGTAGCCAGAGTAAGGATCTCAGAACAGCAGTAATGTGCTCAGTTTTTACAGTTCTTTTTAGGACTCTGGAAGCTGGATGAGCTGAAGCTGTCTAGTTGTCTTTTTGGGTATACCAGATAAAAGAGCATTACAGTAGCTTTTATCACATTAACCAGGGGTTCAAACAGCAATGACCTTTTCTATTTATACTCCCCACCATGTAGTGTATAACTTAAGATGCCTTTCAGATGAGAGGTGAAACATCTGCAAGACTCAGGAAGAAGTTCAGTTGCCTTTACTTATGCCCTCAGAATTTACATAAACTGGATGGCTGATAATCTACACCAACTTACGGGCATTGATAAAATATGTTCTTTTTTTATTAAAACTTGACTGGCTTCTAACTAATTCTTATAGTAAGCTTTCTTAATTTGTTCATATGACATTGTGATCATTTCAGGCAGTTTCAGCTACCATGCACCACTTGCTTTGAGTGGAGGAATAGGTCGACCCTCTTATAGTATCTGCTATGAACAACTGTCACGATCTGTTCCTGAGGTCATGTGGCTTCACTGCACCACAAATGGCAGATATTCTAGATGTGTCTGTGCGCACAGTTACGTTTAAGGTAAGTGACATTTCACAGATACTCATCCTGTAATAGGCTGTTAGATGTTTGAAAAAGAATACAAATTAATATCTCAAAATATTGAAAATTACGTTAAAACATCCATCCATCATTCCATCCATGCATCCATTCATTATCTTGGAACAAGTGCTGTAGAATCACACACAGGTGGTCCACACTGGTATTTTGGAATCTTACACTATCTTGAGTACTAGCCTTGCCCTCAAGCAGCACAACACTTGGACAAATGTGAAAATCCATAAAAAAACAAACATGTAATTACAACATTATACTGTACAATACAGTAATATAGACCATGCATTTCGTGGAAAGTCTACAGTGTACATGCTGATACACAGCATGACATGACAAAATGCTACAAGCAGCCTCTAGTGTGATGCCACTCTAGAAAAATGTCTCTATAATGATTTGGGCATGTTGTTTGTTCTTAATTAGTTTTCTCTTTTACCTCTCAGACAGTTCAACCTCACCCAGACATCAATGTACGCAAACCTGTCAGACTCAAGACTTGATGAGGTTGTGCAGGACATTGTGGCTGGAAATGATCGCATTGGTCCTGAGGCAGTGAGAGCATCCCTTTGTGCACGTGGACTGCGAGTACAGAGAAAAAGGGATCATGCAAGTGGGATCATTTTAAATCTAGGAGCCGCTGCCCTTGGATCAATGTTGCAGAGACTACAGCGTCAGATTTATCAGGTGTCGGGGCCAACTCATAGTGGCACATTGACGGAAACCACAAGTTGATAAGGTAACCTCTGCAAAAGATTCATTAAGCACTTGTTTGGACATTTAAATTAGAGGGAATTGAGTGAACAACAATAACATGTATTTGCTCTTGTCACCAGCAGTGACATATGGGGCGCACTCAGTAAATATTTAAAATTCACTGACTGGGACAATCAACCAATTGAGAAATTCCATGTTGAATTCTGTAGAAACATATTACACCTACAGAGACACATCCCAAATAACGCCTGCCGATCAGAACTGGGTCAGTATCCCCTTCAAAATTACTATAGAAAAAAGAGCCATCAAATTCTACAACCACATCAAAATAAGTGACCCCCAGAGATTCCACTACAAAGCATTAAAATATCAAGAGATAAACTTGGAGAAAAGTCCCTCAGTCCGCTCGCCCTGGCTCTCAGCTCCCTGACCTCAACACCAGACCCTCTGAACAGACCCCAAACCATCCGGCCCAACCAGATCACAAACACAAAGAGAGAGAAATAAATCACCCACTGGAAGGACAGCACAAAGAAGCAGAGCAGAATGGACTGTTATTAAGCCTTAAACAGGCCGTACACAGTGGCAGATTACCTGACCACACACTCATAAAGACTCTGACCAGATACAGACTGAGGGGCCACAGTCTGGCTCTGGAAACCGGCCGACACTGACAGATTTGGACTCCCAGGGAGGACAGACTCTGCTCGCTCTGCTCACAGGGACAAATAGACAGAGCAACATTTCCTACTCCACTGTGATAAAAATAAAGAAATTAGACAAATGTAATTTCCCAGAATTTAAAACCACTGTATAGAATTTGAGTCCCTCATATGAAGAGAAATTAAAATATATCTTAGGTGAGAAACCAAAGTGCTGCAGACTCGCAGCTGAGTATGTGTTCTACTGCCACAGACTGAGGGACAACCAAGGAAGCACCACGCAACTCTATAGCCCTGTAAATACGTATATTGTGATCAAAATGATCTGCTTTTTAATGTTTGTATGATATTGTTAGATAATGTATGCATGTTTGATATTATATATATGTTTGATATTATTGTATTGTTATATGCTTTGACAATATAAGCACTGTGGTGTCATGCCAATAAAGCTATAGAAATTGAAAACTGAAATATCTATGTTTAATTTTAATTTTAATTTTTTTTACATGTAGATAATGAAATGCATCTGTGGGCCCTTCATTACATGTACCTGCCGTGGATCAACAGGGACTTGAGACGTTTTGTGACACAATGTAACCACCATGGCTTGAGGACAGAGAGACACATGAGCCCATTGCAGATGTTTTTCAGAGGCTGTCTCCAACAACAAAACCGACAGTCAAGTGCCATGGAGGGTATCTTTGGGCACAGAGATGCTGCTGCTGGTTCTGTTCTGTTCCTTAAGCTGCTTTTGGTGCAACTGCTTCTGCTGATGATGCTGTTGCTGCCCAAGGGGCAGAAAATCTGGACCTTATGTTGGACTGGCCAGAGAGAGTTGCCGTTCCTGACATCCAGTACATCTTAGTGGACCAAGTGCTGCAACAGGTTCAGAGACAGTTTCATCCACTCAGTGCTCCAAGGGGGAGTCATGGAATAGAACTGATTTGTGATCTAATTTAATTTTTGGACAGTGTCAATCACTGACACCAATGTATTTATGGTGAAACCTGAGTGATGGTGAACTTTCTTTGTTTTTACACTTCTGAAACTATTTAAAGAAAAAATATTTACTTGTGATTCATGATGTAAATACTTTAATGAAACCTAGTTTTCTATGTGTAATTATTTAATTTTCGATTTCAAGTGTACTGAACTTCAGATGGGGCAGGTTATTGATCTTCATCATAAATGCGCAGACAAATCTGACAAATTGAAGCTAAATACACATTATGTGCTACTGTGTGTACTTTGGTAAAAATTTGAGTCAAATTCAGAATAGAAGGGTTTATATTATAATGATTTGATGGGGTTTTTTTTGTTTGTTTGTTTCTTTTATTTCTTTTAATGCAACATTTATGTTTGGATTTTTTCTGTTTTTGACACTGTGTGTTTTTTCTTAATAGTTAAACTTTTGTAGCAACTTCTACAGCCGCTAGAGAGGCAGGTTCTGTCTATTGTATAATGCGCTGCTCCTTTCTTAATAAAGAATGCATGTCATTTGTTTATTAAAATAATTGATGAATGAAAGGATTTACTTGGGCAGGATGTTGGCTACGTTAAACTTGACAAATCAAAAACAATAAATATGGCATAAGTATCTCAAAAGTGAAAAAAGTTTAAGTTAGCTGCCTACAAAATTATGACTACCCAGCCCTACTTTGGTAAAATCACAACATGACTGTCAACCCTTTTGACAGTTCATCCAGTTCACCACGTGACCTAAGTCACATCACCAGATACACAAATAATTAACCCAGTGATAAATATCTGTGGCTCATACAACTTTATCATGTCACCCATTATCCTAAATGTTTTGTTCCAGTTTGTTTAATTTGGATAGGGGGTTACATATTATTTACACTGCTGATGTTTTCTCCAAGCTGACAGAGGTCAAGTACGCACTCTGTAATATTTGGTAATGCGCCTTTGTACACGAGCACACCAGTAAGTACATTTACAAGACAAGATGCAGGACATCAAGGTGAAATAGGAAGTATTTTAACTAATCAAGGGAATGCCCCACCATTACTACCAGACACAGTCATCAAGGAATTCAACTGCAGTTGAGATATGAACAGCCTCTGGTGAACAAGATCGACCAGGGGATCTTCTGAACTCTGAGGATGAATGTTATTTTAACTCAGGAAGAAAAATCTTACTAAATCCATTTGCTAAATGTCAATTATATGGATCCATTGCCCACAACACCACACACTCTGGAATATATATATATATATGTGTGTGTGTGTGTGTGGAAGACATGTCAGATGAAGATTACGTGCACAGTAGGCTTGAGTGTGGTGGTTTCAAAGGTGGAGGCGCACATGAGAGTGGGCTTGTCCTGCACACATTGAAGTCGCTGAAAAGTGTGCTCTCACCTGTGATACACATGAGGGAGCCAGGTTTGGGCTGCTGTAATTTTGTTTGACCACTTCGTTGCTCATTCATTAATTTTCCCATTGGCTCTCTATACATATAAAGCTGTCGCTCAGTTGCTCTGCATAGGCCTATTTTTCCAGTGAATCAAAAGCCTGCATCAGAATTGAGAATTTTAAGTGCACAGCAAACGACTGTGTCTATAAAAGAAAATCCAAGTATATGGTAATACAATTTTAACAAGTCAACCACAAGGTTTGCTGTTAGTATGCATATTGTATGTATTATTGTTTATCTCTGTACAGAGAAGAAGGTGGAGAAGAGGTGATTCTCTGAAAAAAGTAAAACAGCAGTGTTGCTGATGAGAATTTCTGTATTAGTGTGATGGGAAAATCTGCATTTCTGCGTCTATTTGATTGCTCTTTATAATTTGGAAAATTACCTCCCATGGAAGAAACCAACAAATGCGATTGTTTTGAAGTCTACTTCAATCAACGACGTTCGTGTCACATGACCATGTGACGTCACTCCGAGTTCACTACAACCCCTGCTCCATCCGCCTCGTTCTAGCCGTGAGAATGCAGAAGTCTGAAAGTAATGAGTCTTTTACACAAGGTAACAGTTTTTATTTATTTGAAATTCCACTGTGAGTGTTGTGTGCTTGCATTCACGTGTAGCTGCAGAACGGAACAACAAGCAGAGGTGCTTGATTATGCTGGCTAGCGCAACAAGGCTACTTTCAGAATATAACCATTTGTTAGCTTTTAAAACCTAAAATTTTGTTCTCCCAGTTCACATCGCTTTTACACGGCTTTATTTTGCGAAGTTGAATCATGCCACAACATATTTAAGATAGCCGGAGCATCATGCTCTGCTCCCGGAAAGCTAACTTCTTAGCTAAGCTACGCTGCCGCCGCCATTACAAGCTCAAAGTTAAGTTTATGTTAGTATGTTTTATAAAATGGTTTGATTTTTCTAAAGTATGGGGAGGAAATAAGCAAGGACAGTGTGTTTGTTTGACGCAATGTTTGAATGTGTGATACTGATGCAGCTGATGGAGCTGGTGCAACTGCACGAGCACGGGTTGAAACTGTCAGGTTATTTTCCATCACTGGCGACTAAAAACACTGTTAAGTTGCACTCATGTTTAGTAGCATAAAGCTTTATGACGGGGTAGACAAGTCCCGTTAGTCTAGTGAGACAGACACTGGTCCTGTGTTTTTACCAAACCACACAACAGATAAATTAAGTATCCCAAGGAAACCACTCTGACATTTCCATAGTCTTACTGTATCAATGCAAAGTCAGTCCAATATATGTGTATGTGTGTATATATATAAATATATATATATATATATATATATATATATATATATATATATACATATATATGTACATGTATGTATGTATGTATGTATGTATGTATGTATATTAGGGCTGAATGATATGGACAAAATGTCATATCTCGATATTAATGCCAGACATCTCAATATCAATACGATACGACTACGGGTTTGTTGAAAACCAGCACTTTTGTGGAAAGTGCAGTTTTGGTTATGACTTCCAGAGCTTTACATGCAGGGAAAATCTAGATCTTTTATATAGTTGCTTTTTCTGTATTAATATCTTGAATGTTCATATCTCGATGTAGATACGATAACGGTATATCTTTCAGCCCTAATTATATATATATATGTATATATATATATATATATATATATATATATATATATCCTGTATATATACATACATATATACATATATACATGTGTGTGTGTGTGACACAATTTCTAAAGTCAAATTTCTGTAAATTCATCTTTAAAACTGAGTTAATGTTAAAACCTCATGGATGGGGCTCTACACATGATTGTGCTGATCAGTTGGTTGAGTGATTTTATATGTGTTTTGTTCGACAGACCTTTGAACTGGTTTGAACACTGCATTAGTTTAACAGCTGTTGGGATTTCCTAATGTTTGTTGAAGTGTTTTGTGTTTGTCTGTGAAGTAGAAAAAATGACTACTAATTTGCATCATGTATTTGTGTTTGCATTCTCCATGAGGGCCTTTAGGTGGAAGGGAGTCCCTGCTGAAATGTCTCTGGTGTAACCTGGACAACATGTGGACAAACTTATCAGCGATATATGGTAAGCCCACCGTTTTACAATCATCACTTCAGATGAGTGAAATCATTGTTTTGATTTTAAAGTTACATACAGTACCAGTCAAAGGAGTGGGCTCACCTGATGGACATGCATGTCATTGTCCAAACTTGATTGTTACTGTTTATAGTCTGAGCTTTGTAACACAATGAGAACTATTTGACAGGAGAATGTTCAGCAGGGAAAACTTGGACAAGGAATTTATATCATCACCAAATATTGCTTGGGGGAGTGGGTAGCATTGTGGAAATGGTGCGGCAGACCCGCGTTCAAGTCCCAAACGACACTCAGGTGAACCACTGTGGACCCCTGAGCAAGGTCCTTAGCCCCCACCAACTGCTCCCCGGGCGCTTTAAATAGCAGCCCCCTGCTCTCAGGTTCAACCTGAGATGGTTAAATGAATTTTCTAATTGGCACACGAATTGGGATTAATAAAACCTTTCTTTCGTTCTTTTTTTCTTTAAAAGGGATATTGTGTGAGTTCTCCTGTTATTTATTCACAAAAAATGACTATTTCGTTTAAGTATTTTTCCATTAATCAGTAATCATTCCCATCAACAAACTAAAGTGCTCCTCTAAGCTCTGAATCTGCCGTTCGTATCATTCATATCTACATGAACGGGTCGGCTCGGTGGGGGCTACCATGTCGTGTTGCCATGTTTTTACGTTCAGTAGAAGCGTGACAGTAGGAAACCACAGAAACTCACCAGAGACACCGGACTTGTCAGCTCAGTTTGAGGTCATGGTTTTGAAAAGTCATCGCGGGTGCAGTGAGGAGGAACTTACTGTTTCACTGATGCTGGGTTCACGTGCAGTCGGGCAGATGGCCGTTGGTAACAAACCAGATGTAATTTTAATCGCAGAAGCCGAGACAAAGACGGTAAAACATGGGTCAGGGAAACAATACGACATCGCCATTACAACATATCAGATGTGGACTGAAGTCTCTGTAACTGACAGACCACGTCTTCACATAGAGACTGGTGATGCCTTTACATGCAGCGGCTGCCATCCATCTGCCCGGTTTCACGCGAACGCAGCGTGAAAAGTACGAGGGAGCTGCTCACGATATACAATTGTTACACAATGTCCCTTTAAAGATTCTGTGGCCAAGTTGTGAAAATTGACAAAACTTAACTTTCAAGTTATTGTATGTCCTGTCAAATGTTTCCTCTAATTTTTCATCTGTCTGAGAAAAACATAAATTCCCTGAATCTTCCATTCACCACAGTGAGCAACATATATGCAATGTGGCCATGCAGCATCACACTGGTTAAACACCTGAACTCATAAGTTACATGGAGAAGAATTAAAAGAATCAAATTCCAGCTACGTTTACATGGAGAAATATTGAATCTATCAGATTGAAATGATTCAGATCAGAGATCCCAGCTGTCAGGTTTACATACAGATGCTGGATATTAATGATCCCATCAGTTGTATTTGCATGCGTGACAGCTTTAATGAGATGGGAATGCTTTTGAGCTTTTGACATGCACAATACCTACGAGCTCAGAATAGTAGTCTTTCTTTTTTCTCTCTCTTTTTAAAGCCTTTTGACCGTAGGAATGCTCTATGATCATTACTTTTTGAAGTTTCTAGCATAAACGTTTTACGTCACAGGTCTGTTGCAATTTTTCAAGTCTTCCCCAGGGTCTTCCATGAATCTGCCACATCACATCGCCCCCATGTGGTTAAGCTTGAGCAGAGACGTCATGCGCCACCACCAGAATGAGTGTTTACTGCTCATTTTCCCTACTGATCTGATCACGAAAAGGTTTAAATTACCCCTCTCCATCAGATTGAAAACCCTTTCTGATTGGCTCAGGTGACATGTTTACATGTCGCATTTTTGTGCTGATTGGTGTTCGATCGGATCAGAAGTGCTCCATGTACTGTAAACACAGCCAAAAATGACTGAAACAGTTTCCTGCCACTTCTCTCTCTGCATCATTTGCTGGTTCAACCAGGGGGATCCTGACTCAGGATGACCCCAGAATATGATGGCAGCATTTACCTCTCTGCTGCACCATGAAGTAACAGACGCGCAGTGTAGAGGGAACATGGGTCCTGACATAGTTAAGTATACATATGTTCATACCAGGTATTTTATTTTTCCATAGTGTTCACATTTCAAAGGAGGGTTGTTTTTTTTTTTGTTTTTTATAATACTACAACTGATGGTGAATGCAAGAGAAGGGCAAATGTTTGTTTTGAGAAACACGATTTTGTATTTTGCAGGTCATGTTTCCCTAGCCTGGTACACCAGCCTGACCAACGCCATGTATAAGATACACGGCAAGTCAGTCTGGGTTCCCTCTGTTGGAGATTGATTTCCAATGCGTGACGAAAGGCAGGACTAACAGGAGGAAAGTGAACCAGAGAGAACCAATCAGAGAAACACAGAAGCGTAGTTCGGCACCCTGTTGCTATGGCGACGCCGGAAGTCAGCGTTTTCACGTCGTTTTCCCCTCTTTATTTAATGTAATTTTCTTGTGTATATTAACATAGAATGTTTGGTTTTATTATCATAAATACTCTGTTACATGTCAGCATTGTTTATTGCTGAACTACTAATATGAGAAAGCGTTTGTGTCGCACGTCATGTGACGATGACCTGGAAGCTGTTAGTTACGCACCAAAACAGCAGAAACAGCCGTGGAGACGTCAGAGGAGTTTTACGTTCCTGTTAATAATTCTACTGCTGCGCTGTGATTGGTCCGGTCAATTTTTTACTGGAGTAGAAATGACTTCCCAATGGAGGGAACCCAGACTGACTTGCCGTGTATCTCATACATGTCGTTGATCAGCCTGGTGCACCATGCTAATGTTTCCACCACCAGGAACCAAAGTTTTCAGAATAAGTGGTGTGGATTCAGACTTTTAACATAAACTGGTTTTTGTCAGAGCAACGTTATAATTGATTTCTTTTAACAGGTTGGTCAGAGGATGATGAAATGGAGATGGAGAGATGGACGTTAGCAGTGTTCCACATCAGAGGAGGAGAGGACTCTCTGTTGCCTATAAGACATTGAGGTCATTGAAGGTGTGAAAGTTCTTCATGAGTTTGCCATCACTCTCACAAGCATGGACAGAGCTGTTTGGTGTGATAACCTGAGCTATCCTTGACGGCTGTAATACACTTGTGATCCCCTGCAAAGATTATTTATGGTACGCAAGAAAAATGGCTGCAGAGTGTCTCAGCTCCAAGCTCTAAACACAGACCATTGAACAGCTTTATAGTTGTGCTTGAAAGTTTACATCCCCTCTCACTAAACAAGAGCCTAATTCACAATAGTAATTCAAATAACAAGAAACTGAAAAGTAATAATAAATGAAAATGTACTAAATTATAATTTAGTAAAATAAACTACTGACTTCGAACTGGGGTTTGATTTTTTTTTTTGTTATATAAAGACAAAAAAAAAAAAAAACTGTCCCAGACAAATTCCAGCACCTTGCTCATGAACCACTGAAAGGTATGACCCATGGACCGCGGAACGCATCTGAACGAGGGGGGGGGGGAGCTTTTTTTTGGAGCTTTTTTCTCAAGAAAAAAAAAGCCTTTAATAAAGCTTTTTTTTAAAAAAAATAGCACCTTTCTTTCTTTTTAGCTCAGCAGCACACAAGTTACAGTGTATGCGTGACCACATCCAGCACAGCCATAAACCAAACCAGTCTGCACTCATAACAGAGTACAGCTGCACACACAAAATTAATAACTTCCAGATCCAGACTCAAAACTCCTTTACAGACGTCTGATTTCACCTGATTCCACATACATCAATCCAAATGTTGTTCTGCTTAGTGTTTTAGTTTAACCCTCCCGCTCC
>JALJCO010006953.1:422500-439220 GCA_023101725.1 Atherinomorus stipes | reverse complement strand
TCAGAACGATTGAATCTGTTTAACTGTTTCAGAACGATTGAATCTGTTTAACTGTTTCAGTACGATTGAATCTGTTTAGCTGTTTCAGTACGATTGAATCTGTTTAGCTGTTTCAGTACGATTGAATCTGTTTTACTGTTTCAGTACAATTGAATCTGTTACTGTTTCAGAACGATTGAATCTGTTTAACTGTTTCAGTACGATTGAATCTGTTTAGCTGTTTCAGTACGATTGAATCTGTTTTACTGTTTCAGTACAATTGAATCTGTTACTGTTTCAGAACGATTGAATCTGTTTTACTGTTTTAGAACGATTGAATCTGTTTTACTGTTTTAGAACGATTGAATCTGTTTAACTGTTTCAGTACGATTGAATCTGTTTAGCTGTTTTAGAACGATTGAATCTGTTTAACTGTTTCAGTACGATTGAATCTGTTTAGCTGTTTCAGTACGATTGAATCTGTTTTACTGTTTCGGTACGATTGAATCTGTTTTACTGTTTTAGAACGATTGAATCTGTTTAGCTGTTTCAGTACGATTGAATCTGTTTTACTGTTTCGGTACGATTGAATCTGTTTTACTGTTTTAGAACGATTGAATCTGTTTAAATGTGTTCCAGACCGACGCTGAGGACTCCCACCTGATCTCCCCCAGTCCGGTGGTCCACGTCAGGGGTCTGTGTGAGGCCGTGGTGGAGGCCGATCTCATAGACGCCCTGGAGAAGTTCGGCTCCATATGGTGAGATACAGCGGAGAGGAGACGCAACCAGGTCCACTACTCCCACTACTCCCATTACTCCCACTGCTCCCATTACTCCCACTGCTCCCACTGCTCCCATCACTCCCATTACTCCCACTACTCCCACTACTCCCATCACTCCCATTACTCCCACTACTCCCACTACTCCCACTGCTCCCATTACTCCCACTGCTCCCACTGCTCCCATCACTCCCATTACTCCCACTACTCCCATTACTCCCACTGCTCCCATTACTCCCACTGCTCCCACTGCTCCCATCACTCCCATTACTCCCACTACTCCCACTACTCCCACTGCCCCCATTACTCCCACTGCTCCCACTGCTCCCATCACTCCCATTACTCCCACTACTCCCACTACTCCCACTGCCCCCATTACTCCCACTGCCCCCACTACTCCCATTTATCCCATTACTCCCACTGCTCCCATTACTCCCACTGCTCCCATTACTCCCATTACTCCCACTGCTCCATTACTCCCACTGCTCCCACTACTCCCATTTATCCCATTACTCCCCACTGCTCCCATTACCCCCACTGCCCCCATTACTCCCACTGCCCCCACTGCTCCCATTTATCCCATTACTCCCACTGCTCCCATTACCCCCACCGCTCCCATTACTCCCACTGCTCCCACTACCCCATTTATCCCATTACTCCCACTGCTCCCATTACTCCCATTACTCCCACTACCCCCATTACTCCCACTGCTCCCACTACTCCCATTTATCCCATTACCCCCACTGCTCCCATTACCCCCACTGCTCCCATTACTCCCATTACTCCCACTGCTCCCACTGCCCCCATTACTCCCACTACTCCCACTACCCCACTACTCCCACTGCTCCCATTACTCCCACTGCCCCCACTGCTCCCATTACTCCCACTGCTCCCACTGCTCCCATTACTCCCATTACTTCCCATTACTCCCATTGCTCCCACTGCTCCCATTACTCCCACTGCTCCCATTACTCCCATTACGCCCACTACTCCCACTGCTCCCATTACTCCCACTGCTCCCATTACTCCCACTGCTCCCATTACCCCATTACTCCCACTGCTCCCACTACTCCCACCGCTCCCATTACCCCCACTGCTCCCACTACTCCCATTTATCCCATTACTCCCATTACTCCCACTACTCCCACTACCCCCACTGCTCCCATTACTCCCATTACTCCCATTACTCCCACTACTCCCACTGCTCCCATTACCCCCACTACCCCACTGCCCCCACTGCTCCCACCACTCCCACTGCTCCCACTGCTCCCATTACCCCCACTACCCCCACTACTCCCACTACCTCCCACTGCTCCCATTACTCCCACTGCTCCCACCACTCCCATTTATCCCATTACCCCCACTACTCCCACTACTCCCACTACCCCCACCGCTCCCATTACCCCCATTACTCCCATTACTCCCACTACCCCCACTACTCCCATTTATCCCATTACTCCCATTACTCCCACTACTCCCATTGCCCCACTACTCCCACTGCTCCCATTACTCCCACTGCTCCCACTACTTCCCATTTATCCCATTACTCCCATTACTCCCACTACCCCCACTACTCCCATTGCTCCCACTACCCCCACTGCTCCCATTACTCCCACTGCTCCCATTACTCTCATTACTCCCACTGCTCCCATTACCCCCATTACTCCCACTGCTCCCATTACTCCCATTTATCCCATTACTCCCATTACTCCCACTACTCCCACTACTCCCACTGCTCCCACTGCCCCCACTACTCCCATTTATCCCATTACTCCCACTACCCCACTACTCCCATTTATCCCATTACTCCCATTACTCCCATTGCTCCCACTACTCCCACTGCTCCCATTACTCCCACTGCTCCCATTACTCCCATTACTCCCACTGCTCCCATTACTCCCACTGCCCCCACTGCTCCCATTACTCCCACTCTACTCCCACTGCTCCCACTGCTCCCATTAATCCCATTACTCCCATTACTCCCATTGCTCCCACTGCTCCCATTACTCCCATTACTCCCACTGCTCCCATTACTCCCATTACTCCCACTACTCCCACTGCTCCCATTACTCCCACTGCTCCCACTGCTCCCACTGCTCCCATTACTCCCACTACTCCCACTGCTCCCATTACTCCCATTACTCCCACTGCTCCCACTACTCCCAGTACTCCCACTGCTCCCATTACTCCCATTACTCCCACTGCTCCCATTACTCCCATTACTCCCACTACTCCCACTGCTCCCATTACTCCCACTGCTCCCACTGCTCCCACTGGTCCCATTACTCCCATTACTCCCACTGCTCCCACTGGTCCCATTACTCCCACTTCTCCCACTGCTCCCATTACTCCCACTGCTCCCACTGCTCCCATTACTCCCACTGCTCCCATTACTCCCACTGCTCCCACTGCTCCCATTACTCCCACTGCTCCCAATTACTCCCACTTCTCCCACTGCCCCACACACTTCCCACTGCTCCCATTACTCCCACTGCTCCCATTACTCCCACTGCTCCCACTGCTCCCATTACTCCCACTGCTCCCATTACTCAAGGTCATGCCAGGGTTGGGCCAAGACTGGACCAAGGTTGTAAAGCCTGTTCACATCACCTTCACTCACTCACGGCAGCCGGATTACCTCTGAGCGGGTTTCCCTGTCGTGCGTGAATGAGCAGTGTGGCGTTGCCCAAGGTCACGTAACCTGGGGAAGCCGGGATTGAACCAGCAACCTTCCCTTGAGCCACAGCTGTGAAACGGCCGTTCATTTGCTTCTGATCAGAGCACCAAACATGTTCTTATAATCAGATCAGAAACGTAACGTAAACTGTTTACGTTCCGTTTACAGGAAACAGGTGTGGCGCTGAACTTTCCTGCTTCTGGAAAAACCCTGAATGTCTCGTGATGAGCTGATGTGAGCTTTCACAGCTGTGTGTGTGACGGTGTGTTTTCAGCTACGTGATGATGATGCCGTTCAAGCGTCAGGCCCTGGTGGAGTTCTCTGCAGTGGAGAGCGCCGACCGCTGCGTTTCCAGTGGAGCTGTTTACACGCAGGTCAGTTCCACATCATCATCCTCATCCAGCTTCATCTGAACCTTCCAGACGTTCCTGCTGAATCTGACAAAAACATCAGAAACGTGTCGCGTTTCTGCGTCTCTCTGATGTAGACGCAACCACAACAGCTCCAGTTAGCAAGAAGGTCATGTATATATGACAAAACAAATCATTCAGGATGTTGTTTAAGTAAGATTATTATAAATAGACGTATGGACCTTTAGTTTAACAGCCATATTATGAAGAAAACCTCATCACCACGTACTTTTATTCCCAGGCTGATGTTTGCTCGTGTAGCATCTCCTCTTCTCTAGCAGCCGTCTGCAAACATCTGGGAAGTGAGGAGACCAGTTTCTGGAGTTTTAGGAGAGGACCGTTGTCCCATTCTGGTCTGGTGCAGGACTCACTGCTCCACAGTCCTGGACCTGGTTTCTGGGTTTCTGCTTTCATGATGCTGCAGATGTTTTCTGTTGGTGGAAGATCTGACTGCAGGTGGACCAGTTACTGACCTGATCCCAGTTAAACCAGTCATATTCTGACCTGTTCCCAGTTTAACCAGTCATGTTACTGACCTGTTCCCAGTAAAACCAGTCATGTTCCTGACCTGTTCCCAGTTAAACCAGTCATGTTACTGACCTGTTCCCAGTAAACCAGTCATGTTCCTGACCTGTTCCCAGTTACACCAGTCATGTTACTGACCTGTTCCCAGTTAAACCAGTTACATATTAAAGTCTCCTCCTATTATTATTTTCCACCTTCTGCTGCTCCTGTTCCAACGTTTACAGACGTGCTGCTGCATCAGATTCACATTCGAGAAGGTTTTCCATCAAATGTTTCATCATCTGAGACGTTCTTCATGTTCTACTGGGATTAAAACGTGTTGCTGAGATCTGGAATTGTGTTTTCATCTACACAACCTTTTAGGAATTATGGTTGTAGCTGCACATCGTTGCAGCAGATCAGACCTTCACAGATAACAGATCCGTGTGGAACTCCAGCGTGTGCAGAAGCCGTGTTCCAACGTTCCGTCTCATGTCTGATCCGTGTGTGGAACTCCAGCGTGTGCAGAAGCCGTGTTCCAACGTTCCATCTCATGTCTGATCCGTGTGCGGAACACCAGCGTGTGCAGAAGCCGTGTTCCAACGTTCTGTCTCATGTCTGATCCGTGTGCGGAACTCCAGCGTGTGCAGAAGCCGTGTTCCAACGTTCTGTCTCATGTCTGATCCGTGTGCGGAACACCAGCGTGTGCAGAAGCCGTGTTCCAACGTTCTGTCTCATGTCTGATCCGTGTGCGGAACTCCAGCGTGTGCAGAAGCCGTGTTCCAACGTTCCGTCTCATGTCTGATCCGTGTGGAACTCCAGCGTGTGCAGAAGCCGTGTTCCAACGTTCCGTCTCATGTCTGATCCGTGTGGAACACCAGCGCGTGCAGAAGCCGTGTTCCAACGTTCTGTCTTATGTCTGATCCGTGTGGAACTCCAGCGTGTGCAGAAGCCGTGTTCCAACGCTCCGCCCCATGTCTGATCCGTGTGGAACACCAGCGTGCGCAGAAGCCGGGTTCCAACGCTCTGTCTCATGTCTGATCCGTGTGAAACTCCAGCGTGTGCAGAAGCCATGTTCCAACGTTCCGTCTCATGTCTGATCCGTGCGGAACACCAGCGTGTGCAGAAGCCATGTTCCAACGTTCCGTCTCATGTCTGATCCGTGTGCGGAACACCAGCGTGTGCAGAAGCCGTGTTCCAACGTTCCGTCTCATGTCTGATCCGTGTGAAACTCCAGCCTGTGCAGAAGCCGTGTTCCAACGTTCCGTCTCATGTCTGATCCGTGTGGAACTCCAGCGTGTGCAGAAGCCATGTTCCAACGTTCTGTCTCATGTCTGATCCGTGTGAAACTCCAGCCTGTGCAGAAGCCGTGTTCCAACGTTCCGTCTCATGTCTGATCCGTGTGGAACTCCAGCGTGGTGCAGAAGCCGTGTTCCAACGCTCCGCCTCATGTCTGATCCGTGTGGAACTCCAGTGTGTGCAGAAGCCATGTTCCAACGTTCCGTCTCATGTCTGATCCGTGTGGAACTCCAGCGCGTGCAGAAGCCATGTTCCAACGTTCCGTCTCATGTCTGATCCGTGTGGAACTCCAGCGTGTGCAGAAGCCATGTTGCAACGTTCCGTCTCATGTCTGATCCGTGTGCGGAACTCCAGCGTGTGCAGAAGCCATGTTCCAACGTTCCGTCTCATGTCTGATCCGTGTGCGGAACTCCAGCGTGTGCAGAAGCCATGTTCCAACGTTCCGTCTCATGTCTGATCCGTGTGCGGAACACCAGCGTGTGCAGAAGCCGTGTTCCAACGTTCCGTCTCATGTCTGATCCGTGCGGAACACCAGCGTGTGCAGAAGCCGTGTTCCAACGTTCCGTCTCATGTCTGATCCGTGTGCGGAACTCCAGCGTGTGCTGAAGCCGTGTTCCAACGTTCCGTCTCATGTCTGATCCGTGTGGAACTCCAGCGTGTGCAGAAGCCGTGTTCCAAAGTTCTGTCTCATGTCTGATCCGTGTGTGGAACTCCAGCGTGTGCAGAAGCCGTGTTCCAACGTTCCGTCTCATGTCTGATCCGTGTGGAACTCCAGCGTGTGCAGAAGCCGTGTTCCAACGTTCCGTCTCATGTCTGATCCGTGCGGAACACCAGCGTGTGTAGAAGCCGTGTTCCAACGTTCCGTCTCATGTCTGATCCGTGTGCGGAACTCCAGCGTGTGCAGAAGCCGTGTTCCAACGTTCCGTCTCATTTCTGAGCCGTGTGTGAAACTCCAGCATGTGCAGAAGCCGTGTTCCAACGTTCCGTCTCATTTCTGAGCCGTGTGTGGAACTCCAGCGTGTGCAGAAGCCGTGTTCCAACGTTCCGTCTCATGTCTTGTCCGTGTCCCGACCAGGCCAACAGGCTTACTTCAACTACTCCACCTCCAAGAGAATCACCAGACCGACCAACGCTGACAACCCTGACAGCGGCAACAAGGTTCTCCTGCTGTCCATCCAGAACCCGCTCTACCCCATCACCACGGTAAGCACGCATGACCCTACGAGGCGGGTGCACGTCCACATGAACATGCATCTGTACGCAACACAGCTGCAGGGAAATTTCGGGAAATTGTTCATAATCATTTAGAGTAAATTATTCAGATTATAAACGTTTAATGTTTCTGAAGAGTTGCTGAGTTATTTCTTCATGTTGAGGTTGATCATGAGTGAATAAAGCGTTTGCTTCTCGTCTTCAGGATGTCCTGTACACGGTGTGTAACCCCATCGGAAGCGTGTTGAGAATCGTCATCTTCAAGCGGAATGGCATCCAGGCCATGGTGGAGTATCCTTGCTGCAGAGAGCATCTGGCTGCTGGTCCCATTTCCAACACTGGTCCTTCGTATCTGCATTGAAGTGTTCTTCCATTTCCCCTCACTAGACTCAAACTTCAGCAGGGTTCCCACACGCCCTGGAAAACCTGGAAAATCATTCAACATTTTTCCAGTCATGGAAAACACATGGAAAATGAAGTGTAAAATGTCCTGAAAATGATTCTTCCTCCCTCTGCTTCTTTGTCACGTCGCCACTAAATCGCTGCTTCGTCATTCATGGTCGCTTCGTCTTCGTCGCCTCTTCGTTGTCACTTCGTCTCTGCTTCGTTGTTTCTTCGTTTCTGCTTCGTTGTTTCTTCGTCTCTGCTTCGTTGTTTCTTCGTCTCTGCTTTGTTGTATCTTCGTCTCTGCTTCGTTGTTTGTTCGTTTCTGCTTCGTTGTTTCTTCGTTTCTGCTTCGTTGTTCTTCGTCTCTGCTTTGTTGCATCTTCGCTCTGCTTCGCTGTTTCTTCGTCTCTGCTTCGTTGTATCTTCGTCTCTGCTTCGTTGTCTCTTCGTCTCTGGTTTGTTGTTTCTTCGTCTCTGCTTCGTTGTTTCTTCGTCTCTGCTTCGTTGTTTCTTCGTTTCCACAAAGAGTGTAGCGGGGCGGGGCCTCAAAGTTTGATGTTTCGCCGTTACAAATCAAATTGATATAACTCCCACATGAAATGAGATATCTGCAGTAAAACTCTTGGGTGAGATGCCATTATGATCCTGAACAAATCTAAATGTTAATATTTTGATTACATCATAGCCCCGACCCCTGGTAACAGGAAGTCATATGTTTTACTTGAGCATCCATTTCTCTGACATTTTGGACACAAGCAGCTCCAAACTCCTTCAGAGGGCAGAAAACATGTTGATGATGACTTCCATTGAAAATCATCTGCCTACGCTGCAGGGCGTGGTCATGGCGGCATGGCGAACTTCGATGTGACGCCATGACCACGAAAACGGTCATAACCTGAAAACGAAAACAGATAATGACATGAAATTCAATGACCAAATAGGGAATTGCAATATCTACGTGTGTGACGATTTTGGAAAAATTCCAACTCTAGGGGGCGCTACAATTGAGAGTAGTTTATAGTAGTTTATAGCGCCAAAACGGTTGCACAGATATGCACCAAAATCACTACGTATATCCACATAGACATCCTGAGCAGATTTATGGAATATGGTTATGATTGGCAAAAGTGGGCGGGACTTATTAGCAAAAGCATGTGGCCACGCCTCCAAATTTAAAAATATGATTAAAAATCAGCCATTTGTCCAAAAGAGCTAAGATTTGGAGGATATATTCACGGAATCATCCTGAACATTTTACTATCTGGAACTTTTGCTCTACAGACAAGTCGCACACTCTACTTTTTCACAAGTATGCAAATTAGCTCAACATGTGGATCTCTGTAATGGATTACTCAATTCCCACCAAAACTGCAACAATGGTAGTCTTAATAGTCCTGTGAAGTATCTTGCGTTTGAACAAGTTTGATCAAAGTATTGATTTTTAAGAATTATTTATACTTTCTTATTAAATGCAAGAAACAATTTTTAAATCTGAAATTTTCAGTCTGACATAAGCCAAAAAAATCAAAGCATTGCCAACACTGTCTTGATCGTCTGTGAAAATTTCCATGATTTTTAGACCAACTTTCTATTTTTCATGAATATTTTTTAATTTTTCGATGCTTCATCCACTTCCAAAAACAGGAAGTCTTTCTGGGGGTCTGAACATGTTCAAAAACTCACCAAATTTTGGCTACCCCCCAATGGAATGTGGAAATTTACATATTATGGGGTGTTTGGGCATGTTCGGGGCAAAATCGCGTGATGGCGCCACCTATTTTGACTGCCCCGCCACCGCATCCGATCAATCTTTATGAAAATAAGTACACATGTTCTACATGCCAGGGCGAACAAAAAATCCTCTGGGACCATATTTTTAAAACCCACAGGAAGTCGGCCATTTTGGGTCAAAGTCGCCATTTTGGCGTTTTACTCACCTCGCATTTGAACGAACTTGTCCTAGGGCTTTAATGGTAGGGCCACCAAAGTCGGTCAGGGTGTTCCCAAGACATGTGTGATAAAAAGTTATCAAAAGATTAACCCCAGCGAACATGATGTGATCTGCATGCTCTGTGTCCTCTCCTTAACCCGGCGGCTCCAGGTTCGAGTCGGTTCAGTCTGCTCAGAAGGCCAAAGCAGCTCTGAACGGAGCCGACATCTACGCTGGCTGCTGCACGCTGAAGATTGAATATGCACGGGTGAGTTACCTGCTCCTGCAGTCAGAACTGAGACCTGATTCTACGTATGAGAGGACGGTGTCATCTGCATATAACAGCACGTAGACCCAGATCATGTTTCCATCTGCTACCGTGCAGTCAGAACTGAGACCAGATTCTATGTCTGAGAGGACGGTGTCGTCTGCATATAACAGCACGTAGACCCAGATCATGTTTCCATCTGCTACCGTGCAGTCAGAACTGAGACCAGATTCTATGTCTGAGAGGACGGTGTCGTCTGCATATAACGGCACGTAGACCCAGATCATGTTTCCATCTGCTACCGTGCAGTCATGAGACCAGATTCTACGTCTGAGAGGACGGTGTCGTCTGCATATAACAGCACGTAGACCCAGATCATGTTTCCATCTGCTACCGTGCAATCATGAGACCAGATTCTACGTCTGAGAGGACGGTGTCGTCTGCATATAACAGCACGTAGACCCAGATCATGTTTCCATCTGCTACCGTGCAGTCATGAGACCAGATTATACGTCTGAGAGGACGGTGTCGTCTGCATATAACAGCACGTAGACCCAGATCATGTTTCCATCTGCTACCACGCAGTCATGAGACCAGATTCTACGTCTGAGAGGACAGTGTCATCTGCATATAACGGCACGTAGACCCAGATTATGTTTCCATCTGCTACCGTGCAGTCAGAACTGAGACCTGATTGTACGTCTGAGAGGACGGTGTCATCTGCATATAACGGCACGTAGACCCAGATCATGTTTCCATCTGCTACCGTGCAGTCATGAGACCAGATTCTTTTTTTTTTTTTTTTTTTTTTTTTTTTTTTTTTTTTTTTTTTTTTCTACGTCTGAGAGGACGGTGTCGTCTGCATATAACAGCACGTAGACCATAGACGTAGACCCAGATCATGTTTCCATCTGCTACCATGCAGTCATGAGACCTGATTCTACGTGTGAGAGGACGGTGTCGTCAGCATATAACAGCACGTAGACCATAGACGTAGACCCAGATCATGTTTCCATCTGCTACCGTTTAGTCATGAGACCAGATTCTACATCTGAGAGGACGGTGTCGTCAGCATATAACAGCACGTAGACCATAGACGTAGACCCAGATCATGTTTCCATCTGCTACCATGCAGTCATGAGACCTGATTCTACGTGTGAGAGGACGGTGTCGTCTGCATATAACAGCACGTAGACCCAGATCATGTTTCCATCTGCTACCGTGCAGTCAGAACTGAGACCAGATTCTACGTGTGAGAGGACGGTGTCGTCTGCATATAACAGCACGTAGACCCAGATCATGTTTCCATCTGCTACCGTGCAGTCATGAGACCAGATTCTACGTCTGAGAGGACGGTGTCGGTCTGCATATAACAGCACTTAGACCCAGATCATGTTTCCATCTGCTACCGTGCAGTCATGAGACCAGATTCTACGTCTGAGAGGACGGTGTCGTCTGCATATAACGGCACGTAGACCCAGATCATGTTTCCATCTGCTACCGTGCAGTCAGAACTGAGACCAGATTCTACGTCTGAGAGGACGGTTTCATCTGCATATAACAGCACGTAGACCCAGATCATGTTTCCATCTGCTACCGTGCAGTCATGAGACCTGATTCTACGTCTGAGAGGACGGTGTCATCTGCATATAACAGCACGTAGACCCAGATCATGTTTCCATCTGCTACCGTGCAGTCAGAACTGAGACCAGATTCTACGTCTGAGAGGACGGTGTCATCTGCATATGATGGCACATAGACCCAGATCATGTTTCTGCCTCTGGATCTGGAACTGATTCACGTCTCTGTTTTAACAGCCGACACGTCTGAACGTGATCAAGAACGACAACGAGAGCTGGGACTACACCAAACCCTACCTGGTCCGGAGAGGTAAGACCCGCAGCAGAGGTCCAGGAAGACCTGTTAGACTGCTTAACAGGAGGATCAGTGATTTTAGATCTGCCAGGAGCTGCTAGGACCTGCTAGGACCTGGGTGTCCTGCAGGTCAACCGCCCCCCCGCCCCCGAGGTTTCAGCCTGTGGTCTTCGTGTGTGTGTGTGTTTAGAACGTGGGAAGGGAAGACAAAGACAGGCCATTCTGGGAGAACATCCTTCCTCCTACAGTCACAACGGCTACGGTAAGATGACTGGAAGAATCACAAGATTCATCCAGATTCTGGTCCTTTAAAAGTACTGAACAGAAATATATTTCCACCTGCCCCCCCAGCTCCAGCCTGCCCCCTGCTGCCTCTGCCCGGCAACAGCAGGTACAAGCTGACATCGGTGGACGTCCCGGACATGGTGTCCTACCCTCTGCCCCAGTCGTCGTCCTCGTACTCGGGCTACGCCGCCAGCTCGGTCGCCATGGTCGGAGGCCTCCACCCCTCCAAGATGAACTGCACCCGCATCTTCAACCTCTTCTGTCTCTACGGCAACATCGAGAAGGTTGGTGCCGGTTTCCGTAGACGCGCTGACGAGGCGCGCAGTTCCCTCACGGTCGGCTTCGTGTTTGCAGGTGAAGTTCATGAAGAGCGTACCGGGGACGGCGCTGGTGGAGATGGGGGACGAGTACGCCGTGGACCGAGCCATCACGCACCTCAACAGCATCAAGGTGTTCGGGAAAAGGCTCAGTGTGTGGTAGGTAGTGATGGGACGCTCGGCCCGTTTCACCCCCGAACGGCTCTGAATCAGGATCTTTTTGTTCGTAACTTTCACTTTTACTTCAAAAATCAATCGGTTTGTGTGTTGCACTGCAAAAACAGCCCATCTAACCAACGTTTACAGTCTTCACCATGTTCATCTGAGAGTCATAAACTAGACAAGAGCAGAATGTGGAAGATTATTAATAGGGCCGGGAAAAAAATATCGATACACTGAAATATCGCAATATTTTCATATGCAGATTTTATATAAATATTCAAAAATATGATATTGATCTATTTTACCAACAAAATCTCGTGAGATTTCCTAAGATAGTGGCGAAACCTCGCATGATTTCACAAAAACCTGCAAGATTTCTTGACTGAACGACAAAATCTCGTGAGATTTTGTGAGATAACGGCAAAACCTCATGAGATTTCATGAAAACCTGCGAGATTTCTTGACTGAACGACCAAATCTCGCGAGATTTCGCTGTTATCTTACGTAATCCCGCAAGATTTCTTGACTGAACGACAAAATCTCGTGAGATTTCGTGAGATAACAGTGAAACCTCACGAGATTTCATGAAAACCCGCGAGATTTATTGACTGAACGATGATTTCTTGCGAGATTTCGTGAGATAATGACAAAATCTCGCGAGATGTCATTAGTAAAATGGATCGATACCACATTTTTTAAATATCGATATGTCAGCATATGAAAATATCGCGATATTTCAGTGTATTGATATTTTTCCCCAGCCCTAATTATTAATCATGTTTTGAGAGTAAATGTCTTATATCTTACTCAGCATCTGAATCCTAAAACTGAATATCTCATCTGCATATCAAGTTTTCTCACTAAGACTGTTTCAGATCTCATTTTGTCTTTCATTTCCAGTTTTAGCTTTAAAAACTTGTTCTAAGACCTCCAGCACCAGTTCATACACAGAAGTTTCTTCTAATAAGACAAATATCCAGACTTTAGACCAGTGGGAACGCGCTTAAAACAAGCTGAAACATTCATTTCAAGTTTCTTATCTAGTGAAAAACACTTAAATCTAGTCTGGTGATGCTGATTTTCAGAGAAAAAAAGATCTTAAAACAAGAGAAACGTACCAGGAATTAAACAAGTACCGGACGTTCGCTGCAAAAACTAGGTATAGCATTGACTTCATACGTCCAGCACTGTTGTATATGTATGGTGGCCGTCAGTGGACAAAATTCACACTAGGGCTGGGCCATATGGACCAAATATCATATCACAATATATGTATTTAAGATGACGATATACCATATATACCAGTATTTTTACCCTAATTTACCCTAATTTCATATCAAACATGCCATATCCATATTTAAAAACACATCGATCTATTTAAGTAATGAAATCTCGCGAGATATCATTGTTTTTTTTACAAAATCTCATGAGATTTCATGAAATACTGAGATTTCATTGTTTTGTTCTAAAATCTCGTGCTATAGATCGATACCGCGTTTTTGAATATAGATATGGCATCAGCATATGCAAATATCGTGATAGTTCAGTGTAAATATTTTTTCCCACCCTTATTAAATAATCAGACGACCCCTTTGTAGTCAGTCGAGGTGCAGCCGGGTCATTATGAAAAAACAAAGTAAAAAAATAGCGATATGTGTAAATATCATATCTCTCTCATGTAAATATCATTGTTTTGTCCATTCAGGGACACTGTGGTAAAAATGGTTGCACAAATATGGCTGCCTCCTGTATGTAGATATAACTGACTCATTCTAAGAAAATAAACATATAACAGCTGTTCTGGTGAAGCCATGATACTTAAACTGAAAAACAGTTTTGAATGATATATTACATTTTTCTGCCATTGACCTTTGGTGTTGTTACACGCTGCACCTTTAAGTTCAAGTCGTACACCTGTATTGCAAAACTGTAAATCTGAAATATGAGAACAAATGTGACGTTTATTCAAACGATGCCAGCAGCAAAGATAAATATAAATAACTGTAAATCCAACCTGATCAACTCAATTTATCGCTTCATATTCTGCACATGATAACATGTGGCCCACCCCTGCTCTGGATTGCTCTGACACATCATGGTGGTCAGGTGTCTGCTGCAAACACGAGTCCATCAGCGATGCTCATCTGTGTGTGCACGTGCGTGTGTGTGTGTGTGTGTGCACGTGCGTGTGTGCGTGCAGCGTGTCCAAGCAGCACGCCGTGATCCCCAGCCAGGTGTTTGAGCTGGAGGACGGCAGCAGCAGCTACAAGGACTTCGCCATGACCAGGAACAACCGCTTCAGCAGCGCCGGACAGGCCTCCAAGAACATCATCCAGCCTCCGTCTGCAGTGCTGCACTACTACAACGTCCCTCCCTGTGTGTCTCAGGACTACTTACTGAAGGTGTGTGTGTCTCCGCCTCCTTAAATGTTGGTGTACAGAAGTGGTGAGTAAAAGGAGGAGTGACGGATAGAAAGAGACGTTTCTGCAAAATGTGACGCTGTGAAACAAACTTGTGGCTTATTTAACTAGTAAATAATTATTTTGCCTCCAAAACTCTTTTCTCAGTGTTGCTTTTGTGTTTCATTGAAGTAAACAGCTGATCAGATGATGAAGGCGTCATTAAAGTAATAAAATATTGGCATCAAAGACACTTTTCCACTTGAAGCGCATTGCAGCATTCAAAGCTCGTTTTCTCAGCTTTTTGGTCAAAAGCAGCATTTTTGCTGCAACAAAGCCATGTTCTACTGCAGATTACTAAAGAACGGAAAAAGCTAGAAATACATGTTTTTTTCTGATAAAAGAAGAGAGTCTAAGCTTTCCTTTAGTACATTCAGTGTTTGTATTGGCATAGTACACAATATTCTGTGGATCTCCCAAAATCAGTGAAAATGCTTAAAAATCCTGGCAATACGGAGCTCTGCTGGGAAACGGTCTGGCAGTCAATGAGTTAAGTACAAGTTGGTACTTCTATCTTTGAGTGTGTAGAAGAGTAAAACCCGCTGCATGAAGCTGAAGACGCACGGCAAAAACTCAAATCTTACCGAGTCGATTTTTCTCTTTTCTAGTCCAAAGACAAATGCATCTTTCAAAGAATCTTATCAGGAAAAGTCTCCGGTCTTGTTGGCAGAATTGTTTTGCTTCTTTCAAGCAAAACAATCTTGGCCACTGTTGAAATAAGTAAAAAAAAAATTTTTCCTTTTTTTTGACCGGTTATAAGCAATAAAAAGGGCAAAAAAATGTTCTTGGTAAGATTTCTTGAAATAAGATGCATCGTCTTAAAACAAATTCCTTCAAAGGCTCTTTAGAAATTCTGAAATTAAGAAAAATCTTTGTGTTTTAAAGGGACCAGAGGCGGGAATTTAAACAAACATGCATGTCCGTGTTTTCATACTAATGGGTGATGAAGCTCTAAAAACCAAAAAGAACGTTTCCACCACGTTTCTCTGCGTTGCCTTGAACAGGCTGTGTGCTGCATAAAGCTGCAATCCGGTGTCTGAATTTTGAAAATGAGACAGAAACACTGAAAAGAAGCATCACTGACTAGATTTGAGGGGGTGTTCACTAAATTATGACCTCTGTAACGATATTTCCCCCGTGTAGAGTCTCGGTATTTTTCCTTATTTGGGCATAATTGCTAACTGATGAACTGGTTTTAGGACCAGTCTTTTACGCAGAGGCTGTTTCTGTTTCTGCAGCTGTGTACGGAGCACGACGTGTCCGGATTCTCCAAGTTCAAGATGTTCGATGCCAAACGTGAGTACAGATAACGATGAGTTCAAGTTCCCGTGGTGAATGGGAGACGGCGGTTTCACTAACGCCACGTCTCCCTCCAGCCTCGTCCAAGACCATCTCTGGTCTGCTGGAGTTCGACAGTAAGACGGAAGCTGTGGAGGTCCTCACCGTCCTCAACCACTTCCAGATCAGGATTCCCAGTAAGTCTGCCCCCCCCGGTTCACCTGGGGGCCCGAAACGCCGCCTCTGATGATGATGATGATAATCATGATGATGATGATACGTATGAACCAAACATTGATGGCGTTGCGGAGGACAGATGTGACGTGGGGACGTCGTCCTGCAAAGCTCCAGTTATGTTGAACAATCATCTTGTTTATTGTTTATTGTTTATTGTTATTGTTTATTGTTTATTGTTTGTCATGTTGTTCCGCATCGTTTCATGTCATCCTGGATCCTGAATCGAGTCGAAATCGTGACTGAATCTGCGAGACATTCGCAGACATTGAATCGGGATGCATGTCCGCTCTTTGGGGGGGGGTAGCTGGGATCTGGGCCTCTGGGTGGCTGCTGGGGGCCTGGGTCGTGAGCCTTGTGGGCTTCCTCCTCCTTGCAGAGACGAGGCTGCATCTGCATGACTGTATCACCACGGAGACCCTTTATTATGCATGTTGACACTGTGACACTGCTTCCCATCACGCTGACTAGGTTGTACCTCTTCTCTGCTTCCCATTGCGATGACTAGGTTGTACCTCTTCTCTGCTTCCCATTGCGATGACTAGGTTTTACCTCTTCTCTACTTCCCATTGCGATGACTAGGTTGTACCTCTTCTCTACTTCCCATTGCGATGACTAGGTTGTACCTCTTCTCTACTTCCCATTGCGCTGACTAGGTTGTACCT
>JALJCO010006953.1:332500-417500 GCA_023101725.1 Atherinomorus stipes | reverse complement strand
CGGTCCGGAGCGACCCTCAGATCGGAGCGTTGCATCTGGAAGTTTCCGGTCCGGAGCGACCCTCAGATCGGAGCGTTGCATCGGGAAGTTTCCGGTCCGGAGCGACCCTCAGATCGGAGCGTTGCATCGGGAAGTTTCCGGTCCGGAGCGACCCTCAGATCGGGAGCGTTGCACGGGAAGTTTCCGGTCCGGAGCGACCCTCAGATCGGAGCGTTGCATCTGGAAGTTTCTGGTCCGGAGCGACCCTCAGATCGGAGCGTTGCATCGGGAAGTTTCTGGTCCGGAGCGACCCTCAGATCGGAGCGTTGCATCGGGAAGTTTCCGGTCCGGAGCGACCCTCATATCGGAGCGTTGCATCGGGAAGTTTCTGGTCCGGAGCGACCCTCAGATCGGAGCGTTGCATCGGGAAGTTTCCGATCCGGAGCGACCTCAGATCGGAGCGTTGCATCGGGAAGTTTCAGGTCCGGAGCGACCCTCAGATCGGAGCGTTGCATCGGAAAGTTTCCCGTCTGGAGCGACCCTCAGATCGGAGCGTTGCATCGGGAAGTTTCCCCGTCTGGAGCGACCCTCAGATCGGAGCGTTGCATCGGGAAGTTTCCGGTCCGGAGCGACCAGATCGGAGCGTTGCATCGGGAAGTTTCCGGTCCGGAGCGACCTCAGATCGGAGCGTTGCATCGGGAAGTTTCTGGTCCGGAGCGACCCTCAGATCGGAGCGTTGCATCGGGAAGTTTCCGGTCCGGAGCGACCCTCAGATCGGAGCGTTGCATTGGGAAGTTTCCGGTCCGGAGCGACCCTCAGATCGGAGCGTTGCATCGGGAAGTTTCCGGTCCGGAGCGACCCTCAGATCGGAACGTTGCATCGGGAAGTTTCCGGTCCGGAGCGACCCTCAGATCGGAGCGTTGCATTGGGAAGTTTCAGGTCCGGAGCGACCCTCAGATCGGAGCGTTGCATCGGGAAGTTTCCGGTCCGGAGCGACCCTCAGATCGGACGTTGCATCTGGAAGTTTCAGGTCCGGAGCGACCCTCAGATCGGAGCGTTGCATCGGGAAGTTTCCGGTCGGAGCGACCCTCAGATCGGAGCGTTGCATCGGGAAGTGTCAGGTCCGGAGCGACCCTCAGATCGGAGCGTTGCATCGGGAAGTTTCCCGTCTGGAGCGACCCTCAGATCGGACCGTTGCATCGGGAAGTTTCCGGTCCGGAGCGACCCTCAGATCGGAGCGTTGCATCGGGAAGTTTCCGGTCCGGAGCGACCCTCAGATCGGAGCGTTGCATCGGGAAGTTTCCGGTCCGGAACGACCCTCAGATCGGAGCATTGCATTGGGAAGTTTCAGGTCCGGAGCGACCCTCAGATCGGAGCGTTGCATCGGGAAGTTTCCGGTCCGGAGCGACCCTCAGATCGGAGCGTTGCATCGGGAAGTTTCAGGTCCGGAGCGACCCTCAGATCGGAGCGTTGCATCGGGAAGTTTCCGGTCCGGAGCGACCCTCAGATCGGAGCGTTGCATCGGGAAGTGTCAGGTCCGGAGCGACCCTCAGATCGGAGCGTTGCATCGGGAAGTTTCCCGTCTGGAGCGACCCTCAGATCGGACCGTTGCATCGGGAAGTTTCCGGTCCGGGACGACCCTCAGATCGGAGCGTTGCATCGGGAAGTTTCCGGTCCGGAGCGACCCTCAGGATCGGAGCGTTGCATCGGGAAGCTTCCGGTCCGGAGCGACCCTCAGATCGGAGCGTTGCATCTGGAAGTTTCCGGTCCGGGCGCGACCCTCGGATCGGAGCGTTGCATCGGGAGGGTTTCCAGGTCCGGAGCGACCCTCAGATCGGAACGTTGCATCGGGAAGTTTCAGTCCGGAGCGACCCTCAGATCGGAGGCGTTGCATTGGGAAGTTTCCGGTCCGGAGCGACCCTCAGATCGGAGCGTTGCATCGGGAAGTTTCCGGTCCGGAGCGACCCTCAGATCGGAGCGTTGCATCGGGAAGTTTCCGGTCCGGAGCGACCCTCAGATCGGAGCGTTGCATTGGGAAGTTTCCGGTCCGGAGCGACCCTCAGATCGGAGCGTTGCATCGGGAAGTTTCCGGTCCGGAGCGACCCTCAGATCGGAGCGTTGCATCGGGAAGTTTCAGGTCCGGAGCGACCCTCAGATCGGAGCGTTGCGTCGGGATCGGGAAGTTTCCGGTCCGGAACGACCCTCAGATCGGAGCGTTGCATCGGGAAGTTTCCGGTCCGGAGCGACCCTCAGATCGGAACGTTGCATCGGGAAGTTTCCGGTCCGGAGCGACCCTCAGATCGGAGCGTTGCATCGGGAAGTTTCTGGTCTGGAGCGACCCTCATATCGGAGCGTTGCATCTGGAAGTTTCCGGTCCGGAGCGACCCTCAGATCGGAGCGTTGCATCGGGAAGTTTCCGGTCCGGAGCGACCCTCAGATCGGAGCGTTGCATCGGGAAGTTTCCGGTCCGGAGCGACCCTCAGATCGGAGCGTTGCATCGGGAAGTTTCCGGTCCGGAGCGACCCTCAGATCGGAGCGTTGCATCGGGAAGTTTCCGGTCCGGAGCGACCCTCAGATCGGAGCGTTGCATCGGGAAGTTTCAGGTCCGGAGCGACCCTCAGATCGGAGCGTTGCATCGGGAAGTTTCCCGTCTGGAGCGACCCTCAGATCGGAGCGTTGCATCGGGAAGTTTCCGGTCCGGAGCGTCCCTCAGATCGGAGCGTTGCATCGGGAAGTTTCCGGTCTGGAGCGACCCTCAGATCGGAGCGTTGCATCGGGAAGTTTCCGGTCCGGAGCGTCCCTCAGATCGGAGCGTTGCATCGAGAAGTTTCCGGTCTGGAGCGACCCTCAGATCGGAGCATTGCATGGGGAAGTTTCCGGTCCGGAGCGTCCCTCAGATCGGAGCGTTGCATGGGGAAGTTTCCGGTCCGGAGCGACCCTCAGATCGGAGCGTTGCATCGGGAAGTTTCAGGTCCGGAGCGACCCTCAGATCGGAGCGTTGTATCGGGAAGTTTCCGGTCCGGAGCGACCCTCAGATCGGAGCGTTGCATCGGGAAGTTTCAGGTCCGGAGCGACCCTCAGATCGGAGCGTTGCATCGGGAAGTTTCCGGTCCGGAGCGACCCTCAGATCGGAACGTTGCATCGGGAAGTTTCCCGTCTGGAGCGACCCTCAGATCGGAGCGTTGCATCGGGAAGTTTCCGGTCCGGAGCGACGCTCAGATTGGAGCGTTGCATCGGGAAGTTTCCGGTCCGGAGCGTCCCTCAGATCGGAGCGTTGCATCGGGAAGTTTCCGGTTTGGAGCATCTCGAATGTTCATTTGGGAAGCTTCTCCCCGGGAGTCACCCATAGATCGGCGCGTTGCATCGGGAAGTTTCTGGTCCCCTCGGGAGCCGGGCACCCTCAGATCGGAGCGTTGCATCGGGAAGTTTCCGGTCCGGAGCGACGCTCAGATTGGAGCGTTGCATCGGGAAGTTTCCGGTCCGGAGCGTCCCTCAGATCGGAGCGTTGCATCGGGAAGTTTCCGGTTTGGAGCGTCCCTCAGATCGGAACGTTGCATCGGGAAGTTTCCGGTCCGGAGCGACCCTCAGATCGGAGCGTTGCATCGGGAAGTTTCTGGTCCGGAGCGACCCTCAGATCGGAGCGTTGCATCGGGAAGTTTCCGGTCCGGAGCGACCCTCAGATCGGAGCGTTGCATTGGGAAGTTTCCGGTCCGGAGCGACCCTCAGATCGGAGCGTTGCATCGGGAAGTTTCAGGTCCCGAGCGACCCTCAGATCGGAGCGTTGCTTTGGGAAGTTTCCGGTCCGGAGCGACCCTCAGATCGGAGCGTTGCATCTGGAAGTTTCCCGTCTGGAGCGACCCTCAGATCAGAGCGTTGCATCTGGAAGTTTCTGGTCCGGAGCGACCCTCAGATCCGAGCGTTGCATCGGGAAGTTTCCGGTCCGGAGCGACCCTCAGATCGGAGCGTTGCATCGGGAAGTTTCCGGTCTGGAGCGACCCTCAGATCGGAGCGTTGCATCGGGAAGTTTCCGGTCAGGAGCGACCCTCAGATCGGAGCGTTGCATCGGGAAGTTTCCCGTCTGGAGCGACCCTCAGATCAGAGCGTTGCATCGGGAAGTTTCCGGTCCGGAGCGACCCTCAGATCGGAGCGTTGCATCGGGAAGTTTCCGGTCCGGAGCGACCCTCAGATCGGAACGTTGCATCGGGAAGTTTCCCGTCTGGAGCGACCCTCAGATCGGAGCGTTGCATCGGGAAGTTTCCGGTCCGGAGCGACCCTCAGATTGGAGCGTTGCATCGGGAAGTTTCCGGTCCGGAGCGTCCCTCAGATCCGAGACCCTCAGAAACTTCCCTCAGATCGGAGCCTGTGGATCGGTTTTCGGACCTCAACGACTCCCAGATGTCGAATCTTCCACCTACAGGTGATGAAGCTGAAACTTCCAGCCATCAGTCAGAACTCAGGATCTTTTCTGATTGGATATGAGACGTCTTCATGAACCAATCCAAGTCCATCTGGCTTTCAGTTAAACGCAGAGGACAGCCTGGACCCGGAAAACTGACTCCAGACATACCGGTCCACCTCGGCTGGGTCGTTTAGATATTTCACAGTGAACTCCATAAATCTGTCATTTGTAAGAATGAGGTAGATTTTAAAGTTTACACGATTCCTTTGTCTCTGCTCGTTGACAGCGGTGACCGTTCTGGTCCATCCTGGGATTTTTTAGCTCCTGTCCACTCATCAACAGTTTTTGATATTTTTGTCCCTTTAGAAAATGTGGGAACATTTCTGTTCCGACTCGTTCCAGACGGTCAAACATTTTCGGTCATGCTGTTGATATTAAAGCTCTGCAGAGTATGAAGGCTTCAGCTTCCCCCCATGCAAACATAGTCCTACAGAGAAGAAAGTGGGATCATCAGCGGCGTTTGAGACGTTAACAAAGTTCATTCTTAATAATAATAATAATAATAATAATAATAATAAATCCATGATCTTCTGTTACGAAGCAACATCAGAACAAATTTTTACTGCTTTAATCCAGTTCAACTTTATTTCTACAGCACCAATCACAGCAAAGTCATCTACAGTTAAACAGATGGTCCACTTCACGTAAGTCCGATTTTAATCATGTTAAAACAAATCAGTCAGACTAGATCAGCAGTTCTCCACCTTTTTCATGATGGGACCAGTTTCCAGTCCAAACTGGTCCAGGTTCATATTTAACTCTGTATCAGTGTAATGATCATTTCTGGTTTATTTCTTTAATAACTAAAGCAAATCCAGCTGCTTTAACAGACTGAACCTGTAAAATGTGGCTGATAAACATGAATAACATCATATAAAATATATTCTGAGATGGTCACAAACACATTTATATCACACGTATAATTCATGGAATAAAATCAGACTCCTACAAGAACAAATCAGAATTAGGCTATAAACACAAAATCTACAACATTTTACTACAAAAAGAGGAACAACAGAAAAAACTGATGGAAACTGATTTAAAAAGAGATAAAATGCTGCAGTAATAGATCACATTGGAAATAAAAAGGCTCAGTTTAAATAATCTGTAAAAACCTGGATTTTATTTGTTTAAACAGGAAATTAAAGCACAAAATTTTAAAACAGTTTAATAATTTCTAAGAGAAGTTTAAATAAATAAAGAACTTCCAAACATAACAGACATTTTCTGCATCAACAGATGATTTTCTCTCTTTTTTTCTTAAATGTTGTTTCTTTCCAACCAATGTTAGATGTTTGTTTCTAGATGAAGCTGCAGATAGTGTTAGCGTTAGCGTTAGCATTAGCATTAGCTGGTGCTCCATCCATCTTCTCAGCTCTGCTTTGTTATCTCCACTCACTAATCCGTATTTCGATTTTTGATTTTGATTTTAATCAGTCATAATACAACAATACATAAAGATTCATCAGTCTTCACATTTACAATAACGCAGACTGAAAAGGTAAAGGCTAAAGCAAAAGCTTATACTGCCTATCCTACGACAAAATTCCCAACTTAATCCTTCAATTGAGGAAGATTGAACTAGACAGGAAAATGTTTTCTTTTACCGCATTTTCCCATTTTCCTCATCTCCTACTTATAACTTTGAAAACAAGATTCAACAATCGTGCGCTTAAAATTCAACAATGAATTACACAAAAAATTAGCTTTATCGTAAAATGTTACACCCGCAACAGAAACGCGTCTCCTTTTAATCCCTTTTGTTGCTTTTGGCACAACAAACTTAAAACCATCTCTACAGTCATATTTCCCTTCAGACATAGTAAAAAATCTTTGTAAAGTTACAGGTAGTGAATTTGTTTTTGCCTTGTACATGATTTGCATTATCCTTAAATATACTATGTCATTAAATTTCAAAACGTGACTTCAAAAACAACGGACTTGTGTGATCATGATAACCTGCATTATTAACCAAACGTATCGCACGTTTTTGCAAGATAACTATTGAGTTTATAGTTGTTTTAAATGTTAATCCCCACAACTCTGCACAATAAGACAAGTAAGGAACAATAAGTGAACAATAAATAATGTAAAGACATTTAGAGTTTAAAACATCCTTAGACTTATAGAAAATTGCAATTCATTTTGATGTTTTTCCTTTTAAATAATCAATATGTTGTTTCCATGTCAACCCCTCATCCATCATCAAGAAATTTGGTCACAAATACTCTCTCAATTACATCATCACAAATTTTTAATTTTGATGTCTTTATTTTTAATTTTATTCTTATTTCCAAATACCATGAATTTACTTTTTTTTTTAACATTGAAGGACAATTTATTGACATCAAACCAATATTTTAGTTTCTCAAGCTCCCTCTCTACAATACTCAAAATTTCCAATATTTAATAAACTGGAGTGTATTTTTGCCTCTTTAGGGTTTGGGACCATTTTTATCTTCATTATTTAGTTTTACTTCTTCTTTACAACGTTAGCTACATGCTAGCAGCTAGCTGAGTGTCTTCTTCTGCTTGTTTGTTGAACTCTGACAGATTAGCGCCCCCAGGTGGGGGGAGGCTGCATTGCAGCTCATCCAGTCATGTATAGCAGTATAAATATACGGTCTTCGCGGCCTCTAGGTGGCGCTGGAGGCCCGAGCTTGGTTAAGAATCACTGATGGGATAATTCATGTTGGATTTAAAAACACACAACTGCTTCTAAGTAACGATGAAAACAGTCCTTCAGTGTGAAACCAGGTTCGGATAACAGCAGACTCCCACGTCAAGTCTGGAGCACTCGTGGAATTTGTTCGTGCCTGAAAGAAGATTAGAAACACGAGAAAATTGGTGAATGTGACATTTTCTCCTAAATCATTCGTACGAACCATTTAAGAAAGAATTAGTTCGTACGTATGCTTCTTGCTTGAGGCCCATTGTGTTTGACGTGTCTGGAAATGTAAACTAGAAGGAAAATCAGGATGAAGCCGAGAATCCGAGAATCCGAAGCTGAACCTGAAGGTGACTCAGCCTGATGCACGTGCCTGCTTTCCAGTCAGACCCGAGATTATCTGAGAAATGTCCACATTGTGAGGTTTTAAAGGTACAGTATGTAAAAAATCAAAGGTCAATGGCAGAAAAATGTAATATATAATTCAAAACTGTGTTTCAATTGATGTGTAATCGCTGCACTAAAACAGTTTTATGTTTATTTTCTTAGAATGAGTCATTTATATCTACTTGCTGGGTGGTGCACATACGGAGGCTGCCATATTTGTTCCACCATTTTTACTACAGTGTCCCTGAATGGACAAAAGAATGCATGTGAAGTAAGAACCCACTAAACTTTAAAACTGCTGTACCAGCTTTGTTTAATGGGAGCGAGAACACTGTTTTGGGATCGTAACGCCTCAAAAGACATTAAAGTAGTTCCTCATAGTCAAAGCTGCACCTGAGACCACTGATCCACTCACACATGAAAACATTTATTTATGTCTGGGAGAATTTTGTCCACTAACAGCCACCGTACATTCACTACAATGCTAAGATATGAAGTCATTTGAAAGAAAACATCTTTTGTTGCAATACCCATCTTTACCACTAGATGTCAGTAATTCTTACATATTGTACCTTTAAGTTGCATCATCAACAGGTAATGATACTGTTGACTGGAAATAAACAGAGAAACTTGCATACACCTGCAAATGCACAAGCCCAGTTCAGTTGTTTGTGTGAAATGTGAATTAAAAACGTGTTTTTTGTCATGCACCACTAACTGACTTGCTACGGACATGCTGGAAAACGTCTTATGGAGACAAAGTGGATGAGAGCATGTCGTAGGGCTTCGTGGGGATCTACAGCGATGTAAGAAAGCACGAGTCCAGCCCGATCTCTGGTCTCCACGGCATCTCTTATCTGGGACATGCAGATTTGACTGCTCTCGGCTTCTGTGGGTTCACTTACGAACCAGGACTGTAAGGTCCCACTCATCTGTATTATCACCCATTTAGATGTTTTACAGCAGTTTTAAATGGAAACAGATGTTTGTATGTAAATAACTTATAAAGTAAAAAACAAAACAAAACAACAAAATGCCATTGTAATTTGAAATTTTATTGCTTTGCTCAAATGAAAGTCTTTAAGGAGGTTCTGTGGGGTTTAGGGTGCAAATGTGGGGTTCTCAAGCTCTACATGTTGAAAACCACTTTTTATACCTTGTTTGTTATCGGAGTCCTTTGGTCTACAGAAACCCAGCATGCCTACATACCTGTTTACTTTTGTGCTGAAAAGGATTTAATAAAATATATATTTAACCTACATTTTCCTTTTTACCTATCCAGAGCAGTGGTTCTCAACCTTTTTCAACAAAGTACCTCTTGTAAAACATTTTATCTGCCATGTACCCCCTATCTACCACAAAATTATTTTTGTTGGAAAAATATTTAAAAAATACAGCACTTTGTCATTTGTGTCAGGTTTATTCAAAGGGAAATGTGCAAAACAATCATTTTTACTGCTGTCTGTTAAACTATTAAGACAGAGGACAAATAAAAGCAAGGACACGTATATTTATACATACATATGTATGTATGAATATATATATATCTATATATATCTATATATAGATATATATAGTATAAACTGTGTGTGTGTATATATATATATATATATATATATATACTATATATATATATATATATAGTATATATATATATACACACACAGTTTATACTACATATATATATATATATATATATATATATATATATATATATATAGTACAACTGTACATATGTATCTATAGTATAAACTGAATTTAAACTTAGTTGCACTCTATTTTGTTATGTATACAATATATACAGTATATATACGTGTACACTGGAAATAAACAGTACATATTCAGTACACATACAGTATATATATATATATATATAAAACATACGATATTCATATAGTATATATTCATACTGATACTGTATGATAGCAAAATAGTGTGAAACCAAGTTTAAATTCAGTTTATGAACGTACACTCACATTTCTTGAAATTTTTATTACAAAAATTCTGTTGAGGGATTATTTTTTCCTTTTTTAAAATACATACAGTTAGATATCAAAATATTTTGCGTCCCCCTAGAATGCCTTGAAGTACCCCCAGGGATAGTTAGGTAGATTGGATAGATAGATAGATAGATAGATAGATAGATAGATAGATAGATAGATAGATAGATAGATAGATAGATAGATAGATAGATAGATAGATAGATAGATAGATAGATAGGCTGCATTTCTATAACACGTGGTACACATTTCCTACTTAGTACAGCCCAAATATAGGCTATTTAATTGTAGTCTACCGTATACTGAAAGTTCTAGTTTGAATTTGTAGGGGGGGGGGGGGGGGGGGGGGGGGGTGTTGTCGTTTCAAAAAGTCATTTTTGAGGAATTCGTTTTTGTTTAGGTCGAAAAGTTTTCCAATATCCCACTGGCAGTGAACATATCCGACCGGCCAAACCGGAGACGTCCGCGGGTTGTCTCCCGCCCAACCACATGGCAACCATCTCCTCTCTGATTGGCTGTTTTGAAATAGATGACGTTCGCTCATTGGTGGATTTTGAACCGCTGTTGCACTGCGGTCAATTCAAAAGAGTTTCCCAGCATTCCAGCAGCAGCGACCGAGTTCACCGGAGAGTTGCTGAGGAACGAGGTTAAAAGGAGGTATTTGGTTTTATTTTCTCACAACTTTACAGCTCTAACAACGCGGGTTACAGATCTGTGCGGTTAGTGGAGGATATGAACTATTCAGTCTGAGTACACGAAGTTTATCGACGGTTTAGCATCGTGTTAGCTGACGTTAGTGGGTCAGAAATGGCGACAGTGACAGTTATTAAGTTCATGTTCCTTCTGTGTTACTGTCGCTGCTGGTAAAAGTGATGTAAACGGATACGTTAACGGTAGTTAACGTCGACGTAGTTTGTTTTAACAGGTTGAAATGACATCTCTATTAGCTGCTAATGAGTTATTAGTGTCTGTATGAATAAAGCTGCCGTAAATCAGCTTTATTCCTTCTGGAACAACAACCCTCCTGTTAGGTTCAAGATAAAATGTGGTGTCTATGTGAGATCACTCCTGGAGGTCTCCAAAGCGAGTTTGGTAAGGTAGAAATGCAATTAAAACATTCTCCAAAAGGAGAATGAATATAAAAGGAGAGTTTGGGATGTTACTGACATGTTTAGTTGTGTTCATTCCGCAGAAACAGCATCGTTACCAGGTCTACTTCACTGTAAAGGAGAATAATCAGGCTTTCCAGTGACACATGACACTCTGGTTTAATGAAAGAGGAGGAACAACTAACCAGACATGACTGTCCTTGTTTCCAGAGCTAGCTGGAAGGTCATGTTTCCAGAAGGGAGACGTTGAAATGAGACTAAAACACGTCTGTTTGCCTCCTTTCTTTCAGGTAACTATGGAAGATTACGTCAAAATAGAGAAAATCGGAGAAGGTTGGTGTGAATTCTTTATTCTGTTCAATAAGTTTGAAGTATAGACCGATACATCAGTCGGCCGATATTTGCGTTTTCTGCTGGTATCGGCCGATATGCTGTGTGAGTTGACTGATACTCGGCATAATTTACAGACTGGTTTCTGACATTCGTACAGGCTTATGAGCTGTGTCTCATGTTGAAGTGTGCAGACTTCGTAGGCTACGTAGTCCGACTCCGAAGCCGCCTCCTGAAGCGTAGCTGCTGAAATGGGACATCCTAGCAGACGACAATTACCCATAGTGCTCCACTCTCGTTGCCTAGCAACTGCAGACTGCACAGCTGTCTGGTTACGGCTTTCTTTCCGCTTATTCCCTCAGCTGCGTTGTTAGAAAAAAGAGAACTATTATGGAAAACATATTATTCCTTTTTATTTATCTGTCGTTACCTGAACGTGGACACCCCACTAACCCCTTGTTAACCCATGAACATGAATATCAAAGTGGATTTTCTGAGGCAAAAACTTTCTTTCATGTTTGCCTGCATATTTTCAAATTTTCCACAGAGATTATCTGTTGTTTCATGCCAGTAAACGCGTCATTTAACGCTTAAAAATCCACGAATAAATCCAAATCTGACACTCTTAGCTCTGCAGCTTCTAGGGATGTAACGATTACCGGTAAAATGGTTTATCGTGATAAAATTCCCAACGATTAGTAATACCGTTTCAAAATTCAATATCGTGAAAACCGTGACTGATTACCGCACTTTGAAAAACTCCCAGTGATGCTGCTCATTGGCTGGAAAAGCAGCGGCAGTCGCAGTTTGCAGTGTTAAATTTATGAAAACTTGGTGGAAGGCAACAAAGGCACCCACGTGTACAGTAATCTTGAGTTTTTTCCCCCTTGGAAAAGGACAAAGTAGACATTTAGACCTATTTTGAATATATTTAACCCACTTAGGCCTCTGGCCCCCTTCCTCTAATAAATCGTTATTTTTCCTTTATAATATTCTTCAATTCTATTTCTTTGCTTCTTCTCTATCTCTGTTCTCACAGTTCTCATCATATCATTATGTTATAAATTTTATTCATTAAATTTTCACTCTCTATATTCCTTTTTCATTTACTATTCTCCCATTTCTAGATACTTTAAATATATTATTTCAATATTATAAATTTATAATTATTTTTTTATGAATTTTGATTATATCTATAAAATAATTTTATATTTATATTTATTTTATTTCTTCTTTTTTTTTTTTATTGTTTTATTTTTTTTTTTTTTTTTTAAATTTTTTATGTTTCTTTATTACTTTTTATTGTCTATTTCCTGTGTATATATTGTATGAATATTATTTTCTTATTTTTTTTTTCTGTCATTTCTGCTTCTTTCTTAACCATCAATACTTACAAATTCTTAAAAATTTTAACCTTTTAACCCTTAAATTTCAAATTTTTTACCCCATTCTCCCCATTCCTAAAACCCGAATATTCGTTTTATTAATAAAAAATAGTTGGTTGTTTGTTGTTAATTATTATTTGTAGTTCCAGCATATATCATAGAATACAGATTAACAATAATTATAGAACTTGATTGATAATTGATTAATAAAAATATGCAAATATATATAAAATTTTACATTATTGACAAAATTCCGGATTATTAAAAAGAATTTCATTTCTCAGATGGAAATAAATTTTATCAATTTCTGTTTTTTTTATTCATGTGTTCTTACTGATCTCAATGCTTGAAAAACAATTCTAAACTAAAAAATTAAATATTATATTCTCTCTCACTCTCTTTCACCCTCATGTAAAATAAAAATAAATTTTTTTATTTTATTTTTATCTTCTTTTGTTTGTTTTTTTTGCTTGATTGGCTGATTAACATTGATGTTTCCTTTCCTCACTATTATAAAAGCAGGGGGGCCCTTCTTGTAATTTTTTTATTTTGTCGGAAATCATTTTAAACACTTCATTTTAGATGTTTAGAATTGTGGGGAGAGAAATATTTTCTTCTATCTTTTCTTTTTGATTTATTTTTTATTTTTTTTTAGTTCTTTTTTATTCCTTTTCATTTGGTACTGACTGGGTTTTACTAGGAAAAGAAGAGGATTTTAGTTATAGACCTTAGAAAAAGAGTTAGACACCCCCCCTCCTGATTATCATGAGTCTCACCCCAATACACACCCCCCCCCAAGTTTTTTCCTTTTTTCATTTTTAGAAAAAGGTTACAACATAAAAGGTTACTCCCTACCCCTTCAGAAAGCTTAAGAAGCTATGAGGGTTAAAGATGCCGGGGGGTAGGGCTGCACGATTCTGGTAAAAATGTGACTCGCGATTTTTTTTTCCCTAAAAGTATTTATTGCAAAAATAAACTTTAACAAAACAAACAAAACAACCTATTCAAAAGGTAATTCAAAATAAAGCACGTGTTTGCACAAGAGCTTTGTTGGAGCATTTCTTTGGCAGATGCATAGTTGTAGTTCTTTAACATTGGTTAGGGGGTGGGGAGGCAACGGCAGTGTTGCATTTGAGGGCGCTTGAAAAAATCTGGGAAGAATGGAAACTTATTTGTGATAAGCTCATGATTAAAAATGTTTCAGAATTGTTGTGGGTAGAATTGAGATTGCATGTATGTGTGAATTGAGATCACGATTTTTTAACGATTAATTGTGCAGCCCTACCGGGGGGTATTTTAATAAAACCGTGATAATAATGATAACCGTGACATGAAATTTTCATATCGTTGCATCCCTAGCAGCTTCCCTCCATCTTCTGCAGGATGAAGCTAAATACCAAACTTTGCCTGTTTTTATTGATTTTTACAATATTTCTCATCACTTAAAAAATGTCAAGTAGAATTGTAAAAAAAGATCTGTTAAAAGTCTCCTATCCTTCTGTTTTAATGTTTCCTTCTTTAAGTCCAGTCGTGATGATTAACTTATTAACTTAACAAATATTGTGGCTAAATATCTTATTTTCCTTTATTGTATTTAAACCCTTTTGTAGGTTTATTGTTCAAGAACAAACGCACTGAAAGGTTTGATGTAACCGTACGGGATTAGAGAAAACTCCTTGTTACTCCCCTCACCAGAGTTTCTACATTCTGCTTATGTAAATAACATTTTTTTTTTTTTAAATCTTGTGTGCAATGAATTCTGGGAGAGGCGAGGCCACGAAGGATACGTGCGACGTCTCCTTGGTTTCAGGCCAAACGGAGTGCAGGTTTGGAGGCTGGATTCAGAGGATCCTCCGAACGTTTTAGAAACGGGACAGGACTTGGCGCGCCGCCGTGACGTCTGCAGCCGACCGATCCGAACTTCGGTCTGCAGACCTGAACGTGAGGCGCACCCCGTAGCCTGTCGTCCTGCAGCCATGCTGCGTGGCAGGAAGCCAGTCTGGGACTCTGCACTCACGATTTAGTGACCGTAAACTTAATGAGCCGCTTCATTAATGACGGTTCCACGTGACTTTACACGTTTTAAGCCAGTTCAGCTTTTATGTTTCCAGCTCAGACGGCCATATTTTGCACCTGTTGGTGCTCAAGATCGTTCCGATTCCCAAATCCTGTTTTACAAACCTGCAAAACTGCCACCAGACGGAGATGTTGCTGCCTGATTAGCTTAGCATGATGTTTACGACCTCGTCATGGACCGTCGCAGAAATAAAAGCTTAGTGGTTAGGAGCTCGTGAATATCTGGAGCAGGACGGAATCAGACCTTCAGCTGGGGAAGTTTTTCCTCTTCATGTCAGAGATGAAAACAGCAGACGCAGGTAACGGTAACACCACGTAGACATGAGGACGTCCCCACGTTATATTCAAGTTAACGTCAGAATAACGGAGAGAAAACACTTCTGTTTTAGGATTTAGGTCATCGACGCCACAAAGGAAAATCAAAGTTCTTTAACGCAGAACCCAAAACTCTCGTTAGGTTGGAAGATGGACGGGACATAAGCTGGGGACAACGGGTGTCTCCCGTCACCTGAAGGAAGACGGAACAATCCTCCGTCAGACGTCTGTTTGTCTCCGAACAACTTTATAAGAATAAAACTATTAAAAATGAATGAGTGAAAATAATTTAAAACAAACCAGAAAACACTAAAACGGGGTTTGCAAGCGGCCCCGAAAATTAAAGGAGAACTTCGTGTTTTTCCAACCTGGATCTGTTTTCCAGCATGAATCCGTTCATTTCCTCATCAGACAGTTTTGCTGCAATATTTAGATCAGCGCATGTCCGATATGATGGCAGTGATGCAGCAGCCTCTAATAATCATCATCTGTCACAAACTCCTTCATCTCACCAATGTTTGTTACCAAACATCAGCCAGACCCCCCCCCGTGAGCTCCAAGCAGCTTATTTGTGGCGATTCGTCCTTATTTACAGACTTTTTACTGCGACGGCTTTGATGACGTCACTATTATGCGACACGATGACAAGTAAATGTCTGTAAATAAGGACGGATCGCCACGAAAAAGCTCCTTCGGGTTCACAAGGGGGGTCCGACTAATGTTTGGTAACCAAACATTGGTGGAATCTCCCCGAGTGTTACAGGCGACTTTCCTTCTGGCTCTCCGTCTGCATTTCGCGCGCTAGCGTCTTATGAACGTGACGTATGAAGCAGCTTTATGCAGCACACAGCCTGTTCAAGGCAACGGAGAGAAACGTGGTGGAAACGTTATTTCTGGTATTTAGAGCTTCATCACCCATTAGTGTTAAAAACGTGGACATGCATGTTTGTTTGTTTTAAATTCCTGCCTCTGGTCCCTTTAACTATTAACAATTAACTAAATTGAGGGTGTTTGCGGACCACGGGTTTGACATGAGGAACAGAGTTGGATTGGTGGTTCGGTTCAGCTGCAGCGTGCAGACGAAGAGCGTTTCCCTCTGATTAATCACCTGTCATCTGCAAGCTTTTTTAGAGTAAAACAGAAAAAAGTGTTACAGATAATGTTGATTATTACAAAATAAGGGGATTTTTTTTTTCTTAAATATGAGATTTGCAGTTATTTGCACCTCGTCAAACGACAGTCGGACTTCACGGGAATAAAAGCTTACAAGTGGTCCGCTCCAACCGCCAGTAACGTTTTGAAAAGTCAGATGTAATCTATTTAATCTGTCCTCGTGCAGCGTCCTCTTGTGCAGCGTCCTCTGACGTCCTCTGATTTAAAATGAGACAAACTCTGATGGAGTAAAGGCAAAGCAAGAGCAGGGCGGTGGAAACGGCTCGAGGTACATCAGTGTGCTCTGGTTCAGGCAAATCATCGTGGCTTTCATAGTCTGGCATAGTTTTCCTCATTTATAATAAGCTACCAGGTATTTGATCTGTGTTGAAACGGCTAATAAAGTTTGCGAGGCTGCGCAGCTACGTGGCGGAGTGATATCGGCCAAAAAATAGTCCGAATTTAAATCAAGGTCTGACATGAGGCCGGGATGTAATCTAACAAAACACATGCAGACTTTGTAGCTAAAAAGCTTTGGAGAACGCCCCCCCCCCCAATACAGCTGCTGAACTACTTTTTCTCCGGTACGTTACCGGCGTTTCTCAGAGCAGGAGGCTCGGTGACAGTAGAGACGCTGTTGCATCAGACGGTGAATGTTTCACACAACTTCATGTCCAAAAACCTGAACTATCCCTTTAATATTATTTATTAAAGAAGACGTTTTTAGGTGTTTTACGGGTGAAACAGCTGAAGATTTGAGAAGCATTACCAAGATGTCACCAGTTGGATGTGAGTCTGTCAATGGTCGGTACCAGAACTGGAAATGTGTGAAAAGTCTGAAAATGTCCCAATAAAAGTGTAGAAACACGATGAGAAAGCTGGAGAGTTTGTGATGAAGGCCGTAGAAACCAGTCAGGGACGGGGACTGGGTGGGACACCCCCAGTGGGACCAGCGGTGACGAGGCTGCGCGTCATCGTACTGACCCGTGTTGCTCTCCACGTCCTCCAGGTACCTACGGGGTGGTGTATAAGGGACGGCACAAGGCCACGGGACAGGTGGTGGCCATGAAGAAGATCCGGCTGGAGAGCGAGGAAGAGGGCGTCCCCAGCACCGCCATCAGGGAGGTGTCTCTGCTGCAGGAGCTGAAACATCCCAACGTCGTACGGTACGCTGCCGCCTCGGCGGGACACCGAGGGATCTGGACCACGATCCGGTCTCTGCGTGCCGGATCTGGACCTCGGCCAGATCTCAGTACGCGGAGACGGATCATGGACCGGACTTCAGAGTGAACGGGAACTCGGTGAAACCACGAGTCCAGAAGCAGGAGGAACGTTGCTGATGCAGCGTTTCCAGCGGACCTGCTGGATGGCGACGCTCGGGTTGGGTTTCTCCCAGTTCCAACCCGCGGGTCCCACATGTTTAAACAATCACACAACCAGACCGGCTTTCATAACCTGCCCCCACCCACCGGCTTTCATAACCTGCCCCCACCCACTGCTATTAGATACACTCAAGGTCTATGGCGGTGCTGACCACGTCACTGATGGAGCTGCTAAACGTCTGATTTAATGCCACACAAACACCCAAACATGGTCTATGCAAACACATGTATTTAACATGCGCATGTATTTAACATGTGCATGTATGTAACATGTGCACACGCTTGTATTTAACATGCGCATGTATTTAGCATGCGCATGTATTTAGCATGTGCACACGCTTGTATTTAACACCCGTTCAGGTCTGTGTTTAGCTTCCTCAGAAAGTCTACGGAGAATCTGCCCGCAGGACAACGAACAAAGACACGCCGTTACGCTGCGTTTCACACGCCACAGCCTCGTGGACAGAAATCCACCAGATTCTGCTGCTGGATAACACGACGGCTTCCAAATCTACAAATGCATTTTTAGATTTCACCCAGAATATAAATAAGCTCATAAATGGATAGAAACAGCAATCGCCTGTTCTGCAATCTGTATTTAATCAACACGCTGCTACCTGACTCGCTTCCTCTCCGTCAGCTAGTGTTGCCACATCTACATTACTTAACCATTCGATTACAATTATGGGACCCATGATTTTTAGATTATGGCGATTTATAATGATTCGATTGGATTGAGACCATAATAATCATGATTTTTAATGCTTTTTTGCATCTAAATTTTTTTTTTCCCTTAAAGGGGAAGTTCAGAATTTTTGACATAGGGCCTCATTTTCAAGTGAGCCAGAATACTGCTCATCACTGAAGACACTTTCAACATATTTCATTCCATTATTCTAGTTCCAGTGGGTCGCCAATGCTAAAGCTAGTGCGAGTTAATAGGAATCTGCTAGCCTGTCATTAAAACCAATCTTATCCACTCCACAGAAGATCTGGAAGCGGCAGGAAGCACGTCATGGTTCCTTCTACTTTTTATGGTTTCATTTTCCATTAAAAAGCATCGCGGCAAACTAATCAATGCCAAATCGTCACATGACCCATCGTGATGCATCGCAGGATTCATGATTGCAAACAACACGACCATCAGCAGCACTTTTATTCATCCGTGCACGTTTTTAATGAACAGAACGATCCGTCCCTGCACCGCCTCACTCAAGCAAACTAGGAAATGATTTTCTGCACGAAAGAGAAGCGTCTGGTCAAAGATTACGCTCATAATCTGATCCATATTTCAGCAAATCCATTTTAAAAACATATATTTTAATTGAGTTTTAAAGTAACTAGACTGTAAACAAAATGAAATTCCACTCCCAGCGTAGCTGGAGCACATCCTGCCGACGTTGGAGGCTTTTAGAAATATTCTGCTCTCCATCGTCCCGCTTTACTGAGGTGGCAGCCGCTGTTTGCTGGTTACGTACGGATAAAATAACCCGACCCGACCCGACCCGCGGTTCCCACCTGGAACTCCGCAGAGATTCATATTCCTCGGCCTGCATCACGCTCATGTCCACAGCACAAAGCAGAAGACTTTCTATGATAAAAGACGACGCAGCGGTGCTTTTACGCCTGAAACGACCTGATCTGATCTCAGGTCAGTAAAAGACGTTCACCGTTGGACAGCAGTCAGCAACAGGACATGTTTGTCTGCAGGTGTCTGTCGCTGTCAGATGGTGTTTTATTGAAACGTGTCCGTAGATGGTGGATAATCTCTGAAAAACGCCGACTTGGCGCAGGACGGATGGCAGTCGCATCGTTTTCCCGCTTCCTGCACGGATGTGCCGCGTTGGGCCGACATGAAAGTCACCGTTCAGCTAAATTCCCCGTTTTCAGTCCAAAGTAGGTGGTGACCTACGTGAGTCCTGTAGATCTGATTGGGGGGGTGATGATGAACTAGCGGTGTGACGTGTGTTTGGTTGACATGGCTGGGGGGGGGGGGTGATGATGAACTAACGGTGTGATGTGTGTGTGGTTGACATGGCTGCATCATCGCTGCTCTGTCGCTCAGTTTCTCCGTGAGGTGATGACCCGTATCCTCCTTACGTGAGTCCTGTAGATCTGATTGGGGGGGGGTGATGATGAACTAGCGGTGTGACGTGTGTGTGGTTGACATGGCTGCATCATCGCTGCTGTCGCTCCGCTCAGTTTCTCCGTGAGGTCATGACCCGTATCCTCACCTCCTTCTCTCCTGACTCCTGAAAGCAGTCGGCGGTTTGCTGCGACGTGTTTGAGCCGGTTGAAGATGAGGTGCAGGTGTGATGAAGACGGCAGCGCCTCCGTCTGAACCAGGAACCTCCTGGGACGTGATGTTTACTCTCCATCTCTGTGTTCGTGTCCCAGACTGCTGGACGTCCTGATGCAGGAGTCCCGTCTCTACCTCATCTTTGAGTTCTTGTCCATGGACCTGAAGAAGTACCTGGACTCCATCCCCACCGGCCAGTACATGGACCCCATGCTCGTCAAGGTAGGCCTCAGAGACTCATGGGGGGGTGTCCATCTGTCCTCATCAGCTTACCGTCCCCCCCTCTCCACAGAGCTACCTCTACCAGATCTTGGAGGGAATTTATTTCTGTCACTGCCGCCGGGTTCTCCACCGGGACCTGAAACCCCAGAACCTCCTGATCGACAACAAAGGAGTCATCAAGCTGGCCGACTTCGGCTTGGCTCGGGCCTTCGGGGTTCCTGTCCGGGTCTACACCCACGAGGTGGGGGGGTGTTTCCATGGTAAACCGGCCTGCAGGGTCACCGTCGGCCTTCACCAGCAGCTAACGTAACCTCGTGTGTCTCAGATCGTAACTCTGTGGTACCGGGCTCCGGAGGTCCTCCTGGGTTCACCACGATACTCCACCCCCGTTGATGTCTGGAGCACCGGGACCATCTTTGCTGAGCTGAGCACCAAGAAGCCCCTGTTCCATGGAGACTCCGAGATAGACCAGCTCTTCAGGATCTTCAGGTACATGCAGCATAACACGATGGTGAAAGCACGACCGGGGCTGAGACGTACTCCTGGTACCAACAGAGGGAATTTAAAATCCGTTCGGAAGCAGACGGGCAGGCGGGATAGGACGGGGTTAGATGTCCCGCCTGGACGCAGAGAGCAGCAGCGTTTGGGACGAGCTGCAGGCAGGATAGGACGGGGTTAGATGTCCCGCCTGGACGCAGAGAGCAGCAGCGTTTTGGACGAGCTGCAGGCGGGATAGGACGGGGTTAGATGTCCCGCCTGGACGCAGAGAGCAGCAGCGTTTGGGACGAGCTGCAGGCAGGATAGGACGGGGTTAGATGTCCCGCCTGGACGCGCCCACCAGAAAGAGAGCAGCAGCGTTTGGGACGAGCTGCAGGCGGCGATGAAAGCTGGTTGGCCCGGCCCTACACGGTTTACACTGATGCACAGAACCGGACGGGACCCCATTCCTGCAACACTACCTCAGTGATGCTGTCAGATGTTTCCCTCTGAAACGGGTCTGCAACGTTACAGGACGGTTAAATCCTACAAAGTCGGTCAAAAACAGTTTTTAGGTATGAAGTGTAATACAGGAGTAGAGCTGTCACATTTATTTTGATGATCGAATAGTTACCGATTATTTTGGCGATTAGGCGACGAATCAGATCATACAAAAAGTGCAGCAAATTTACAGAACCAGTCACAAGTTTGGACACGTTGATTCTAATGGAGGACGTGTCCAAACTTTTGACTGCTAGTGTGTTTATTTAGGTCAACAAACTTTTCAAGAAAAGCTGAGCAGACGGACGGACGGTTCAGTGGAAGGTTCAGCGGTGATAATGGGAGGAAAAACCAAACTGATAAACAATTTGTCACCAACTATTTTGATGGTGAACGATTAGTCGATTAATCAACTGATCGTTGCAGCCTGAGATGAAGGCACGAACGGGGGAAGTACTCCTGGTCCCGTCTAAAACCCGCCGTCGTCCTTCCGTTTAACACAAATCTGTCCAGGAGACTGGTTTTAGTGGTTCTGCTGGTTCTCCTGGACAACACAAACCAACATTTTAACGTCACTGTGAACGTTGTGTTCAGCCAGAGGCTGCTTCCACACAAAAACCCAGAACCGGACAGGACCCCATTCCTGCAAGCACCCAGAACCGGACAGGACCCCATTCCTGCAAGCACCCAGAACCGGACAGGACCCCATTCCTGCAAGCCTCCATTCGTGATGCTGTCAGATGTTTGCCTCTGCAGCTTTAACCCTCCTGTAACGCTGCAGGTGCAGGTGCAGGTGACCCATTTTAACGTCGAAGAAATGGTCAAAAGCGTCTTTTAGGTGTTGTGGCAGAAAAGAGGAGCCATGCGAGTCGATGTTTAAGCTGTTTTATTATCAAAAGCTATTCATCTGTGCCGTACAGAAGTAATGAATTAACTCGAGAGGAGATGACGGAGAAAAGAAGTTGGTGCAGTCGTAGCAGAAATCCCCCGATCAGATATCGGACGATACAGTCATCTGTTTTTATTAATATCGTAATAAATGATTTGTTAAAAGATAAAATTAAGTACATTTCTATCAGGCATGGGCACGATTAATCAATGATTGATAATTGATCATTAAGAATTTTTTGATCACGTAATAAGGATTTGAGAAAAAAAAAACCCTGCCTGTGGTATGTGGAGTCATTTTTTAAACATGCATTTCTTAATGATTAATTGATAACTGATTGATTGATCCCATCCTAGTTTCTATCTGTCAATGTTCTTTAAAGAAGGCTAAATGTTGATGGCAGTCCTGATGCCTTCACTGACATGCAGGAATGTGGTTTATTCATTCAACAGTAGTATTGGGTCGGTATCGAGTATCGGCCGATACGCCCAGCCCTGGTATCGGTATCGGATTGCATCAGAAAAAACGGTATCGGTGCATCTCTACGACAACCGGAGTCGGTCCAGAAGATCCACGGCCGGGTGTCACGTGAAGTTCTGGAGGGACTCGGAGGTTTACGGCAGCGCTGGGGCTGCAAGAACCGTTCCAAAATGACGTTCTAGAATTAGCGCTGGGGCTGCAAGAACCGCTCCAAAATGACGTTCTACAACCGCTCCAAAATGACGTTCTAGAATTAGCGCTGGGGCTGCAAGAACCGCTCCAAAATGACGTTCTACAACCGCTCCAAAATGACGTTCTAATATTTGTTCTAGAATTAGCGCTGGGCTGCAAGAACCGCTCCAAAACGACGTTCTAGAACCGTTCCAAAATGACGTTCTAGCACCGTTCCAAAATGATGTTCTAATATTTGTTCTAGAATTAGCGCTGGGGCTGCAAGAACCGTTCCAAAATGACGTTCTACAACCGCTCCAAAATGACGTTCTAATATTTGTTCTAGAATTAGCGCTGGGCTGCAAGAACCGCTCCAAAACGACGTTCTAGAACCGTTCCAAAATGACGTTCTAGAACCGTTCCAAAATGACGTTCTAGCACCGTTCCAAAATGATGTTCTAATATTTGTTCTAGAATTAGCGCTGGGCTGCAAGAACCGCTCCAAAACGACGTTCTAGAACCGTTCCAAAATGACGTTCTAGAACCGTTCCAAAATGACGTTCTAGCACCGTTCCAAAATGACGTTCTAATATTTGTTCTAGAATTAGCGCTGGGCTGCAAGAACCGCTCCAAAACGACGTTCTAGAACCGTTCCAAAATGACGTTCTAGAACCGTTCCAAAATGACGTTCTAGCACCGTTCCAAAATGATGTTCTAATATTTGTTCTAGAATTAGCGCTGGGGCTGCAAGAACCGCTCCAAAACGACGTTCTAATATTTGTTCTAGAATTAGCGCTGGGCTGCAAGAACCGCTCCAAAACGACGTTCTAGAACCGTTCCAAAATGACGTTCTAGAACCGTTCCAAAATGACGTTCTAGCACCGTTCCAAAATGATGTTCTAATATTTGTTCTAGAATTAGCGCTGGGGCTGCAAGAACCGTTCCAAAATGACGTTCTAGAATTAGCACGTAATGAGAACATTTCCAACATCAATCTGAGCCAACAAACTCATCAGAGACAGAACTTTTAGGAATTTTTTAGATTTTTATTTCAATATTAGCATCTTTAGCATTAGCATATTGAATGCTCCGAGCAGCTTAATAAACATGGAACTCGGACTGGACGATAATTCGATATCGATCGATAGAGGTTTTTATAATAGAAAAAAAAGAGGGTGGATAAAAGTTCGATATAGAAACAGTTTTCCGCTGCAGCCTATCAGGTATCATGATACTACAGTCACTCCTTCCTCCAAACCAATCACAACGCAGACCAGGCAAAGCTGGACTGGGATTCAGTGTTAGTGTGATCTTTATTACCAAGGCTGGGAAAAAACATCGATACACTGAAATATCGCGATATTTTCATATGCAGATTTCATTTTGATATTTAAAAACATGATATTGATCTATTTCACCGATGAAATATCGCAAGACCTCGTCGTTCTCTTACGAAACCTCGCGGGATTTCACAAAAACCTGCGAGATTTCGTAGCAGAGCGACAAAAAATCTTGCGAGATTTCATCAGTGAAATAGATCACCACGTTTTTAAATATCAATATGATATCAGCATGTGAAAATATCACGATATTTCAGTGTATTGATATTTTTTCAGCCCTTTTTATTACTGTATAAGTAACCAAAAGTTTAAACAGCCAGAGCTGCACCTGAAATGGCTTTTCATTTGATAATGGCTTCTTTTTTTGGATAAATATCAATATATATATCGATACATTTAAAGTTTTTTTTATCGATAATCTTTTTTTCTATTTCGTCCAGCTACATGGAACAACTTGAAACGGTCGCCTGTGATCAAACCCGTGTAGCAGATGGAACTAATATTTATTTCACATCAAATTTCAGGTTTTTATTAGTAATTGATTACATGTTGGCATTGATCATATTGACGCGCTAATCGGAGCAGCACATTTTGTCCTACGCTCATTCTTGGGGGGCCGACCTCTCGGCAGGCTGGACGTGGGTCCGTGAAGGTCTTTGTCAGCGGCGAGCGCCGGATCACGAACGTCTGACGTATGAATGTGGTTTATCATGAGCGGATCACAGGAACCCATCCAGAGTTCATCCAGGCGTCCTTGTCCCCCGTCTCCCCCCCAGGACCCTGGGAACCCCCAACAACGACGTGTGGCCCGACGTGGAGAGTCTGCCCGACTACAAAAACACCTTCCCCAAGTGGAAGTCCGGGAACCTGTCGTCCATGGTGAAGAACCTGGATAAGAACGGGCTGGACCTGCTGGCGGTGAGTCCACCCGTCCTCCATGCAGATTTTGGACATCCGTCCACTAATCGGATCACACGAACATCACAGTCCGAAGTTTGGACGCTTTTAATCTGAATCTGGTGGGAAAACGTGTCCAAACTTTTGGCTGCTGTGTGTTCGTGTCGATATGCGTTAGAAGAGGACGGACGGACAAGGATACGGGAGTTTTTCTGACGTGGTGTTTAAAAGTCAAACGTAGAGTCGGAGCGTCCACGACTAAGGATTTTCATCCTCAAACCTGATTGGTCAGATCATGTTTTTCCCTTATTGATCAATTATCTCATAAATCTGTCAGAAAGAGCTCTAACACCTCATTAAAGGAATATTCCAGTACGATGGGAATGATGGGAACGTTGGAAATGGTGGGAACGTTGGAAATGATGGGAACGTTGGGAATGTTGGGAATGATGGGAACGCTGGGAATGTCGGGGATGATGGGAATGTTGGGAACGCTGGGAATGTCGTTGGGAATGATGGAAACGTTGGGAATGATGGGAACGTTGAACGTTGGGAATGTTGGGAACGCTAGGAACGTTGGGAATGATGGAAAGTTGGGAATGTTGGGAACGATGGGAACGTTGGGAATGATGGGAACATTGGAAATGTTGGGAGCGTTGGGAATGTTGGGAACGATGGGAACGTTGGGAATGTTGGAAATGATGGGAGCGTTGGAAATGATGGGAGCGTTGGAAATGATGGGAGCGTTGGGAATGATGGGAGCGTTGGTAATGATGGGAACGTTGGGAGCGCTGGGAATGATGGGAGCGCTGGGAATGATGGGAGCGCTGGGAATGTTGGGAGCGTTGGGAATGTTGGGAGCGTTGGGAATGTTTGGAACGTTGGGAATGATGGGAACGTTGGGAATGTTGGGAGCGTTGTGAACGTTGGGAATGATGGGAACGTTGGGAATGATGGGAGCGTTGGGAACGTTGGGAATGATGGGAGCGTTGGGAATGATGGGAACGTTGGGAATGTTGGGAATGATGGGAGCGTTGGGAACGATGGGAGCGTTGGGAACGATGGGAGCGTTGGGAATGATGGGAGCGTTGGGAATGTTGGGAATGTCGGGGATGATGGGAATGTTGGGAACGCTGGGAATGTCGTTGGGAATGATGGAAACGTTGGGAATGATGGAAACGTTGGGAATGATGGGAACGTTGGGAATGTTGGGAACGCTAGGAACGTTGGGAATGATGGAAAGTTGGGAACGTTGTGAATGTTGGGAACGATGGGAACGTTGGGAATGATGGGAACATTGGAAATGTTGGGAGCGATGGGAGCGTTGGGAACGTTGGGAATGATGGGAACGTTGGGAATGATGGGAACGTTGGGAATGTTGGGAGCGTTGGGAATGTTGGGAACGTTGGGAATGATGGGAACGTTGGGAATGATGGGAGCGTTGGGAATGATGGGAGCGTTGGGAATGATGGGAACGTTGGGAATGTTGGGAATGATGGGAGCGTTGGGAATGATGGGAACGTTGGGAATGATGGGAGCGTTGGGAATGATGGGAACGTTGGGAATGTTGGGAACGATGGGAGCGTTGGGAACGATGGGAGCGTTGGGAACGATGGGAGCGTTGGGAATGTTGGGAGCGTTGGGAATGTTGGGAGCGTTGGGAATGATGGGAGCGTTGGGAATGATGGGAATGTTGGGAATGATGGGAGCGTTGGGAATGATGGGAATGTTGGGAACGTTGGGAATGTTGGGAACGATGGGAGCGCTGGGAACGATGGGAATGATGGGAGCGTTGGGAATGATGGGAGCGTTGGGAATGACGGGAATGATGGGAGCGTTGGGAATGTTGAACGTTGGGAATGATGGTAACGTTGGGAACGATGGGAGCGTTGGGAATGATCTGTTCTGACATCTTTGTAAACGAGGCCGGAAACTCTGAAATGGAACTTGTTAGAACGTGGAAGAACCCCGACATCACTGAATGTTCTCTGTTCCGTTTTAACATGTGATGATGATGATGATGATGATTTCCTGCTCCGTCACCACGGCAACGCTAACGTCCTCCTGGTCTCCTCCAGAAAATGCTGACCTACAACCCTCCGAAGCGGATCTCGGCCCGCGAGGCCATGACGCACCCGTACTTCGATGACCTGGACAAGTCCACGCTGCCGGCCGCCGGCATCAAGATGTAGACGTTCTCCTCACGTTCTCCTGACGTTCTCCTGACGTTCTCCGGATCCTTCATCAGCGATACTCTGTAAATACTTCTGTGTGTGTGTGTGTGTGTGTGTGTGTGTGCGTGTGCAGACCGTAACGTTTCATCAGTGTCTCCAATAAAACTGCACTTTGTGTCTGATTGTTTGTGATTTATTTCATCGTGGAACCGGATTTTTCCGCTCGTCCACGTTTGAGGAAAATCGTTTTCCCGCCACTTCGCCGACGGTCTGATAGAAGCCGGTCTTCCTGACCCGGTCTCGCTGGACCGGACCGGACCGGTTTTACATCAGAGATGTCAGGATGCCGTTTATCCAGCACCAGTTCAGAGGCATTTTCATTTTTCTATTTTTTCTTTAAAAATTTAAATAAAATTAAATGTGTTTTTTCTTTTTCTTTAATTTTTTTAACTTTTTTTTACTTTTTAAAATTTTTTTAATTCATCCTTTATTTATCCAGGAAGAGTCCCGATAAGATTAAAAACCTCTTTTACAAGGGAGTCCTGGCCAAGAGGCAGCAAATTATTACACAGATACAATGACACTCCCCCCCCCCCCCCATCATCTTTACAACATTTAGATATAGAAATTTAAGAAAAATATAGAAAAACACACGACAGCACAATAGTAAAACTTCAAGTAAGTTCTTTAAAAAAGAAACTGATTAAACAAAGATTTAAAGATGAATGACGACATCACTGAGAACAGATTTCATTAAATTCAGTCTTAATATTTTATCACTTCCGTCAGCTGTTTTTTACACATTTCATCATTTCATCTGAACAGGAAACAGTCGCTCAATTTCAGTTCATTTCATATCCAAAATAAAATTGTATAGTGGATCCCATAATCGCGATAATCTGGTTCATTATCTAATCTGAATGCAGTTTTCTCCATTGCTGTAATCTGCATAGTATGTGTGATCCAGTCCCGATGGGATGGACTCCGAATCGTCCACTTTCTGTTTCTGTTTTAGCATTTTTATCCTTTAATGGAGCGTTGGTAAATTCATGTATCTTTTTTTCAGATGTTAGATGCTTCTTCCGTCGTTTTTAACCATTTTTCTCTCATTTTCTGACGTTCCCACAGATGAACACGTGTTCCCTCATTTTTCACATAAATTATTTTCTGCTGCCCCGTTTTAAACAAAGGTTTGTAATTCAGTCGGTTCAGGATTTGAAATTGGCTGAACTCGGCCGATTGTAGTTTTTCTTACAATTTCAATCCATTTTTCAACAGATCCTTTTGGGGGGGGGGGGGGGGTTTATTATGTGATTAATCAGGATGGATCAATTACAAACGCTATAAAAGAGTTAAAGGGGAACTTTGGTATTTTTCAGTTCAGTATTTTCTAACTTTTACTTGTGATGTCATATAATAGTGACGTCATCAAAGCTGCTGCAGTAAAAATGTCCTGGTTATCAGCTGCGTTTCTTCCGTGGGGGCGGTTTCCTTCCCCCCCCCCGACAGCTTTCAGCTCTGCAGCAGTTTTTAAATTAAAAATGTTTCCATAAATAACCGGTTAAAAACAAACACATGAAAAGCCAAATAACAGGAAACAAAGCGAGGAAACAGGAGAGATCATTTATAAAACATCCACGTCGACTCCGCACATTTTTCACGTTGTTCCATCGGGGACATTTTGGGACATGAAGACAAGAAAAGGCCCAGATGACGTATACCCACATCTGTGTGCTGGGGGGACAGCCAGGGAGGGGGCCCGGCTGGACAAGCTGGTCAGGAGGCGTGTCTCAGTGATGGGGAGGGAGGTGAAAGACTGGTGGAGGGTAGGATGAGGAGCACGATTAAAGGAACATTCCACCCACAGAATGATGTAACTTTATCTTCCACCCCCCCTCATGGTGAGAAAGACTCTGCAGCACTTTTTTAATATCTCAAATGCAGCCGGTGATCAGGAAGCTTCTCGTTTCCCCCCAACTTTCATATAATGGAGTTCACCGGGGTCCGAGCCAAAAAGGTCCTTAAAGTCCACAAAAACGTGTCAATATTCCTCCATACTGCTCGTCCAACGTAATCCAAGTGTCCTGAGTGGGTAGCGTCCAGAATTTACTGATTTTTAGAGCCTAAACAGTACTACATCAGTACTACATCAGTACTACATCTTGCTTTCACGAATCGCATATGCGTGTTCACGAAACTACGGAAGCCTCGGCGTTCAGAGCCTACTCTGCCGATAATACAACCATAGAAGAAGAAATTAGCTGTTTACATTGTGCTAAGAGCGACAGAGCTGCAGACAAACACATTGATTTAAAACAAGGAAAGAAAGAAAAGAGAACGTGTGATCTCGTCTGCCGCGGCATCCGTAGTTTCATGAACGCGTAGATGCGCTTTGTGGAAGAATGATGTTCTACTGTTTAGAACTGTGGGTGGAATGTTCCTTTAAGGCATTTCAAAGTAAAAGTGTTGAACATGGTTCATGTTGGAGAAAATAGATACTTTATTCGTCCCCCAAAGGGGGAATGGGGGTGCCCTGTAGCACGTATTGTGCATCATACATACATTCATCACAGATCAAAGGAACATATTAAAAACAAACAGACATGATAAAAGTTACTGACGTGAGTAAAAGTCCGCATTCTCAGGAGTCGGTGAACTGTCTGATATCTGCGGGAGGGAAAGATCTTGTGAAGCCGTGAGTGCTGCAGCGCATGGAGACGAGTCGATCAGTGCGGGGGCTTCTCTGAGCGACCACGGCGCCGTGCAGACGGTGTTTCTGGGGAGGGGTCATAGAAACCCGCACCGCGTTCTCCAGGTGAACTCCCTCCATGCGTCGCAGCTTGGCCCGGTCACTGCGGTTCTACAAACGCGTAACCTTTTCCACTTACTCCGTTTTAGCCTGCGGCTCCCATCTAAGCGTTCAGCATCTATGCCCCCCCTGCAACTCCCATCTAAGCGTTCAGCATCTATGCCCCCCCTGCAACTCCCATCTAAGCGTTCAGCATCTATGCCCCCCTGCAACTCCCATCTAAGCGTTCAGCATCTATGCCCCCCCTGCAACTCCCATCTAAGCGTTCAGCATCTATGCCCCCCCTGCAACTCCCATCTAAGCGTTCAGCATCTATGCCCCCCTGCAACTCCCATCTAAGCGTTCAGCATCTATGCCCCCCCTGCAACTCCCATCTAAGCGTTCAGCATCTATGCCCCCCCTGCAACTCCCATCTAAGCGTTCAGCATCTATGCCCCCCCTGCAACTCCCATCTAAGCGTTCAGCATCTATGCCCCCCCTGCGGCTCCCATCTAAGCGTTCAGCATCTATGCCCCCCTGCGGCTCCCATCTAAGCGTTCAGCATCTATGCCCCCCCGTCTGGAACAAACCCCAGAACGTCTGCGATCAGCTGGAACATCCAGGTTAAAGACCCACCTGTTCTCTGCTGCATTCACACAGATTTTATTCTAAAGTTAAAATCCGCACGTCTCTGTTCTCTCTTTAATCTTAAATGTTTTTAATTTTGACTCATGCTACTAACCCCCTCCCCCCCTTATGTTTTATTTAAAGCACTTTGAATTGTTCTGTACATGAAATGTGCTGTACAAATAAACTTGCTTAGGCGTAATTTACATTGCAGACTTTTTCTTTCCTAGAGATGTTTGTTCATCAGTTTCTAATCGAGTATCTATAAAAATGTTAATTAAAGTCTGTCAGTCCTGATTTTGCACGAATGTTTGCATTAAAATGGTGTGTTAGCCGAGATATCTAAAAAACCCCAAACAATCTTTTTCCAAGTTCTAATGATCGTTTTTGGAAAGCGTCTCGACCCTTTTCAGGTAAAATTTTCCAATAATAGATTTTGTATTTTAGATTAATTGTAGTTTGTTATGTAATATGTTCCATCGGATGGAAGTTAGCAACCGCTAACTGCTACAAAACACCGTTTCTCTTTAAGACTGTTTGTTGTTCACTGTCCCTTTTAAAGAAAAAACTACGCAGTGATGCCGTTATCGCACCAGAGTTTACGCCCACTGTCAGCTTTAGCAGGAGGGATTTCTGCATCGTGCTGCCAGCGTAAAATTTTAGCTTCATGGTATCATTTTTTAGTTCTTTAAGCCAGATGCTACGTTTGATCCAGCTGGACAGGTTATTTACGGTTTATCGCCTCGGATGGACGAAAGACGTCCAGCTTGGTCCGTTTCTTTCCACATGATCTGCAGCAGTGTTTCTGCCAGTGTGGCCGTGAAATGGCCGTAAATTTCGTTCCACGTGGTCTTAAAACGTCTTAGATTGAACTTGTTAACACGAAGGAACCCTGCAGGAATGGCGATGACTGAGCGCGACCAGTTCTGATGGATTTACGCGTGCTGGTCGTGGTCATGTGGAAACTCCTACGTAAGCAGGATGCTACAGCTGCTGAAGCACCCGCATGCTGAAATTCCCCCTTCCTCACAGAGTTAGTGACCCGCTGCTCTATGGAGTTTATTTTGTATTTTAATAGAAATCAAGAAAAAAAAAATCTGAAAGAAGAAAGCAATTTTGAATCCAAAATAAGAAATATTGAGAGAACAAATTTGCACACTGATAGCAAAAACTGATGTGATTTGAGACTAAAGAAAATGTTTTGAAGGAAAATATTTTGTAATAGAATAAATAAAAATAAATTGACATTTGGAAAATTATTTTCAAGGGAAAAAAGCTCTCTCAAAAATATATTTTTACTCTCAAATATTGTTTTTTTGCATTCAGAGTGAAAACATTTTCTCTAAAAAAATTTCTCTCAAAACTTTTTCCTTCTCGCTTTCAAAACCTAAGTCTTTGCTCTGATTCAGAATTTTTCTCTCGATGTGAAAACTGTGTCATGGGCGGGTCTGTGTTCCTATTGGCCAGTCTCAACAGAACTGACAGCCGGGTGGTGATATTCTGGGTAAAGGTGGTGGACATGGACATGGATACACATCGCTGCGTATTTCATAAAAGTTAATAAAATAAGCAACCGGGTTATAGTTATACGTGTACACTTTTAGACATCGACTCGGGTGGAGTGGCTGCAGCCTCAGCCCTGCCAGAGTCTGACGAGACGTGTTCAAATTTTCGTTGATGAGATGAGATGGAGGAAAATGTCAGTGTTTGGTCTGTCAGACATTCATAAGATGCAGGAAATTCCTGCTTATTGTGCATTAATCTGCCATTTTGCCACTTTGTTCCCGTTCTGCTTCACATTACCAGCACTGTCTCTGTCTGCTGGAAATGATCCCGGTCTGATGTTTAAAACACGTCATGTCCAACGAAAAACAAACTTATTTTCACTGCGACCCGCCCGAACTGCATAAATATCCGCCCTCACCTGAACCGTGATATTAATCTTTGACGTTGTATCTGCTAAACAGCGTTTTTGCGGGTTATCCGTCAGGTATCCGAATTGTTGCAGGACTTTGGTGCACATATGCACAACACGCAGGTGAGGCAGCATCAACCAAGCTGCTTGACTGCTTTGGTCAGAAACGATTAAATTATTATGGACACACTTGCAATAACCTTTCTGCAATATTTTTTTTTCAATATAAAATTGATCTGTGGCAATGTGCGTGATTGAGTTCAGCTATAACCTACAGAAGTGGAGAGGCGCGCAGGGACGGCGCACATCAGCGCGTAATGGCTGTTGCAAGTGTGTCCATAATAATTTAATCGTTTCTGACCAAAGCAGTGAAGCAGCTTGGTTGATGCTGCCTCACCTGTGTGTGTGACGTGTGGTTCTTTCCTGATACCGGCGACTGTTAGAGGAGGAGGAAGAAAGAGGCATCGCCAGCAGGGAGCCTGTGGTTAAAACAAAACTTTATTCAAGAAACAAAATGAATAAAAACTAAGTTCAAATGAACAGGCCTACGTGATTAAATAAATAACCAGTAAAATGCCCAAATATAAAGTAGTGAAATAAAAGGAACTAAAAGAAAGACTAGAATGGACTAAAAGGTTTGCGTGGTCGGCGTCTCGCTCTCTCTCCCGGCTCCTGCTATCTGGGCTCAGTACCGGGTCGACGGCAGCCGCAACAGTCAGTCCATGCCGCCCCCCCCCCCCCCGACTTCAACAGCCGCTCCCGCAGACTCACGGAGAGGCGTACGGTCAGAGCGGCTGCCCGGTCCCGGAGGAGCGGCTCCAGCTCCCAAGCCGCCTTTTATCCTGCTGGATCCAGTTAGTCAGGAGAGGAGTCCTTCTCCTCAGGTGCCAATCAGTTTATTAATCTCACGGTTCTTACATTTAGGAATTGACATGTTGCTCGGGTCTGACAGGGAGAGCCGCGGTTAGTGGGTCTCGGTTCCAGCGGGTGCGAGTTGGTAAAACCTGCGCAGAACTGCCGCACGGCAAGTGGTGGTCCATGCGTCCAAACAAAAAGATGATGATTTTTTTTTAGCTTTTGACAGACAGATTAATGCACAATAAGCAGGAATTTCCTGCATCTTATGAATGTCTGACAGACCAAACACTGACATTTTCCTCCATCTCATCTCATCAACGAAAATTTGAACACGTCTCGTCAGACTCTGGCAGGGCTGAGGCTGCAGCCACTCCACCCGAGTCGATGTCTAAAAGTGTACACGTATAACTATAACCCGGCTGCTTATTTTATTAACTTTTATGAAAGACGCAGCGATGTGTATCCATGTTTCCCAAAGCAGCAGCAGCATTTATTAACCGTTCAGAAAGCGCTAGTCTGAGTCCTTCTAAACGTGCTGCTGGATCAGGACGTCTGGTTCAGCGGGAGTTTCCTCATGAATATTAACGAGGAAGGCGTCACCACCTTTGCCCAGAATATCACCACCCGGCTGTCAGTTCTGTTGAGACTGGCCAATAGGAGCACAGATCCGCCCATGACACAGTTTTCACATCGAGAGAAAAATTCTGAATCAGAGCAAAGACTTAGGTTTTGAAAGCGAGAAGGAAAAAGTTTTGAGAGAAATTTTTTTAGAGAAAATGTTTTCACTCTGAATGCAAAAAAACAATATTTGAGAGTAAAAATATATTTTTGAGAGAGCTTTTTTCCCTTGAAAATAATTTTCCAAATGTCAATTTATTTTTATTTATTCTATTACAAAATATTTTCCTTCAAAACATTTTCTTTAGTCTCAAATCACATCAGTTTTTGCTATCAGTGTGCAAATTTGTTCTCTCAATATTTCTTATTTTGGATTCAAAATTGCTTTCTTCTTTCAGATTTTTTTTTTCTTGATTTCTATTAAAAAACAAAATAAACTCCATACCTGCTCCACGTCTTCATTCTGGAACCGTTTCCCCGTTTTCCCCGTACCTCCCGCGTCGTCCGAGTTGCAGCAGAATAACGAGCGAAGATCAGAGACGTTGAGCTTCGACATTTTTAATACTCATGAAGTGAAATGATGAACATTTACAGACTGAAGAAGTCGGCTGTGAACGAGGAGACGATCCGACGTTTCCACCAACAACCTTCCAGGTGACATCTGGAACCTCACGCCTCCTCCTCCTCCTCTTCCTCAGCCTCTTCCTCCTCTTCCTCAACCTCCTCCAGCAGGACCTCACTCCTCCTCCTCCTCCTCTTCCTCAGCCTCTTCCTCCTCCTCCTCTTCCTCCTCCTCCTCATCCTCCAGCAGGACCTCACTCCTCCTCCTCCTCTTCCTCCTCCTCCTCTTCCTCACCCTCCTCCAGCAGGAACTCGCTGATCTCCTCCCTCATCAGAGACCTACAGAGGACACAAACGTCACATCCGGTAACAGATGATGTCAGCAGAGTGGGCGGAGCCTGAGGTGAAACTGTTGTTATGGCAACAGTGGAGAGGATTACAGACAGACGGACGATGTTTGTCACCGTTAGCTAAGAAAGCCGACCACGAACGGGCGGCTTCGTTTTCCTGAATGAGAAATGAGAAAATAAAACATATCGATACACTGAAATATCGCGATATTTCCACATGCAGATTTCAAATAGATTAAAAAAATATTGATCTATTTGTAAAATCTCACGAGATTTCGTAATATAACTGTGAAACCTCGATGTCTCACGAGAAAAAAAAAAAAACCCTCAAGATTTCGTAATATAACTGAAATTTTTCACGAAAACCCGCGAGATTTTGCTACTGAACGACAAAATCTCTCGAGATTTCATCAGTAAAATGGATCGATACCACATTTTAAAATATCGATATTTAGCATATAAAAATATGGCGATATTTCAGTATCGATATTTAGCATATAAAAATATGGCGATATTTCAGTATCGATATCAGCATATAAAAATGGCGATATTTCAGTATCGATATCAGCATATAAAAATATGGCGATATTTCAGTATCGATATCAGCATATAAAAATATGGTGATATTTCTGTATCGATATTTAGCATATAAAAATATGGTGATATTTCAGTATCGATATTTAGCATATAAAAATATGGTGATATTTCTGTATCGATATTTAGCATATAAAAATATGGTGATATTTCAGTATCGATATCGGCATATAAAAATATGGCGATATTTCAGTATCGATATCGGCATATAAAAACATGGCGATATTTCAGTATCGATATCGGCATATAAAAATATGGCGATATTTCAGTATCGATATCAGCATATAAAAATATGGCGATATTTCAGTATCGATATCGGCATATAAAAATATGGCGATATTTCAGTATCGATATCGGCATATAAAAATATGGCGATATTTCAGTATCGATATTTTCCCAGCCCTCAGATTTCCTCCCAGATGTTTAAATGATTGTTTTATGGTAATAAACAGAGTTTGTTATCCACATGAACACCGGGTCGGACCCCCTCCTCCGTCCTGGTGGAAACGTTTTACTTCACGTTGACACGATGACATCACACAGTTACTGTAACACGCGAATGAGAATCTCCCGTTTCCCACTCGTTGTTTGACCAGTGAACTCATCGCGGTCTGAGATGATCTGAGACGCGTTTCGATGTGTTTGGGAACATTTGCAACACGTCACATTTCAGAGGTGAAAACCTGATTATCATTATTATTATTATTATTATCATTATCATTATCATCACTATTATTATTATTATCATTATTATTATTGTTATTATTATTGTTATTATTATTATTATCATTAATATTATTATTATCATCATCATTATTATTATTATCATCATCATTATTATTATTATCATCATTATTAATATCATCATTATTATCATCATACTCATTATCATAATTATTATTATCATAAATATAATCATTATTATTATCATCACTATTATTAATATTATCATTACTATCATCATCATTATTATTATCATTATTATTAATATCATCATCATCATTATTATTATTATTATTATTATTATTATTAATATCATCATTATTATTATCATCATACTCATTATCATTAATATCATTATTATTATCTTTATTGTCCAGTTCTTGTTTGCTCTGATCAGAACTGAAGTTGACTGGGAGGTTTCACGTAGAACAGCAGGACGGTGAAACACGACGTCAAACGTGTCCTCAGAGACGTCACATGAGACGAGTGTCCTCACCTCCTCGTCCTCCGCTGGGCTTCTGACAGGATGTAGGTGGGGAGGTGGTCCACGGAAGTCTGCAGGACACAGAGGGACAGTCTCAGTCCTGAGATCAGAGAGGACCGGGTTTCAGTTCTGCACCGACCCGCATCCGTCACGGCCCGATGAGCCCGGCAGAACCACATCAGCCCCTAAAACCAGAGACCCGGTCCTGAGTCCACCAGACCGGATCTCTTCAACACCCCGGCACTGTAAACAGTTATGACCAGAACCAGAGACCTCGGGGGAGTCCAGCCCTCACCGGACATGGATGGACTTATGTGGACCGAGCTCTGGTACCCCCCCTTCCCTCACCCCACCCGGGAGACTACAAACCACACGTAGACCGGTCGGCTGAACTCCACAGGACCCTGCAGGATCAGGATGAAAACCACACCGGTCCTCAGTCTGAGGTTCACCAGACCCCCCCCCCCCCTCCAGGACCCCCACACAGACCTCATCAGGGAGGCTCAGACCAGTTTCCCCTCACCAGGTCTCTGACGGTCAACTGGCAGCTGTAGCACAGCAGGTCCTTCAGGTCCTTCAGGTCCTTCAGGTCTGTCGCCCCAAAGTTCCTGGAAAACAAAGACACAAAAGCTTCAGACTGACCCCCCGATCCTCCAGACTGACCCCCGATCCTCCAGACTGACCCCTGATCCTCCAGACTGACCCCCGATCCTCCAGACTGACCCCAGGTCCTCCAGACTGACCCCCGATCCTCCAGACTGACCCCGATCCTCCAGACGGACCCCCGGTCCTCCAGACTGACCCCAGGTCCTCCAGACTGACCCCGGGTCCTCCAGACTGACCCCGGGTCCTCCAGACTGACCCCCGATCCTCCAGACTGACCCCCGATCCTCCAGACTGACCCCGGGTCCTCCAGACTGACCCCGGGTCCTCCAGACTGACCCCGATCCTCCAGACTGACCCCAGGTCCTCCAGACTGACCCCGGGTCCTCCAGACTGACCCCGGGTCCTCCAGACTGACCCCAGGTCCTCCAGACTGACCCCCGATCCTCCAGACTGACCCCCGATCCTCCAGACTGACCCCGGGTCCTCCAGACTGACCCCGGGTCCTCCAGACTGACCCCTGATCCTCCAGACTGACCCCGATCCTCCAGACTGACCCCAGGTCCTCCAGACTGACCCCGGGTCCTCCAGACTGACCCCGGGTCCTCCAGACTGACCCCCCCGATCCTCCAGACTGACCCCGGATCCTCCAGACTGACCCCGGGTCCTCCAGACTGACCCCGGGTCCTCCAGACTGACCCCCGATCCTCCAGACTGACCCCCGATCCTCCAGACTGACCCCAGGTCCTCCAGACTGACCTCAGGTCCTCCAGACTGACCTCAGGTCCTCCAGACTGACCCCTGATCCTCCAGACTGACCCCCGATCCTCCAGACTGACCCCGATCCTCCAGACTGACCCCAGATCCTCCAGACTGACCCCAGGTCCTCCAGACTGGTTTCTCCCCCTGCAGGAGGACCAGAAGGATCCTGGCTGACGGAGACTTACTGGGCTGGAGAGCAGCACTCTGCTTCACCTCCGGGTCCGGGTCCTCCACAGGTTCCTCCACAGGTTCCTCCTCCTGAAGAGGAGCAGCATGGTCCTGCTGGACCAGCTGCTGCTGGTTTTGCTAGACCGGGAACAGAAACACATTCAGGTCTGAGACCAGGTAGTTGAAAGACAAACTTCAATTCTCCACATCTGCCGTGATTCTCCCAGCGCGACCTCCATGATCCGATCATCTCACGTCCATCTACACGTCAGAGAACCAATCAAATACTGAAAACCGGAGCAGAACCAGCTGCTTTCCTCCAGGTGATGAAATAACAAGGATACTAAACTCAGTGTGGTCCTGTGAGGACCGCAATCGTGCAGGTTTTCAGTGTGTCATGGAGTTCCCCAGGGTTCTGTACTGGGACCGATACTTTTCACATCACACCTGCTTCCCTGACGTCCTGAGACGTAAGGTTAAATCGCTATGCAGACGACACGCAGATGTTCGTCTCCATGAGGCCCGAAGAAACCAGTTGGTTAAATTACAAAAACCTTTTAATGACACCAAGACGTGGACGACTGAATCTTCTAAATCCAGACCAGACCGAGATTCTTGTCTTTGGACCTGAAAAACTCAGGACTAGTCAGGACATAACTGATCTGAAATAGGGATGAACCCGAATGAAAATTCTGACTAAACTGAAAACAATAACAAAGCAAACCAAGAAAAGAAATGATGTCAGTTACTAGAACCGTAGTATTTCTGGACACGATGTGTACTAACCTCACTAACGTCAAAGTACTGCAATAAATCAAGTACAAAAGTACCAAAATATTTACCACTTATATCACAGCAATGCACGATATACATTAAAATTCAAAATCCAATATTTTATTTGACTCCACTTGTGTACATTACGTAACGCCTTTTATATGGTTCTCTGTAGTACTACTACAATAAATACTAATATCCAGGCTGAAAACTGACTTAAGCTGAAAGACTGAAATTAAATCTGTTCTCACATACAAACACGACGTTCAGAAGTCGCGTGCTGGATGTTTGTTGTTTCTGTAATTTATGTCTTTCAGCTAATATGGAAAATGAACCTTTGGGTCATTTTAGGCTGAAAACGTTCGTGGCTGAACACGTTCGTGGCTGAAAACGTTCGTGGCTGAACACGTTCGTGGCTGAACACGTCCGTGGCTGAACACGTCCGTGGCTGAAAACGTCCGTGGCTGAAAACGTTCGTGGCTGAACACGTTCGTGGCTGAAAACGTTCGTGGCTGAACACGTTCGTGGCTGAAAACGTTCGTGGCTGAACACGTTCGTGGCTGAACACGTTCGTGGCTGAAAACGTTCGTGGCTGAACACGTTCGTGGCTGAAAACGTTCGTGGCTGAAAACGTTCGGCGGCTAAAAACGTTCGTGGCTGAAAACGAAAACGTTCGTGGCTGAAAACGTTCGTGGCTGAACACGTTCGTGGCTGAAAACGTTCGGCGGCTAAAAACGTTCGGCGGCTAAAAACGTTCGGTGGCTGAAAACGAAAACGTTCGTGGCTGAAAACGTTCGTGGCTGAACACGTTCGTGGCTGAACACGTTCGGCGGCTGAACACGTTCGTGGCTGAACACGTTCGTGGCTGAACACGTTCGGCGGCTGAACACGTTCGGCGGCTGAGAACGTTCGCGGCTGAACACGTTCGTGGCTGAACACGTTCGTGGCTGAACATGTTCGTGGCTGAGAACGTTCGTGGCTGAAAACGTTCGTGGCTGAGAACGTTCGTGGCTAAAAACGTGGCTGAAAATGTTCGTGGCTGAAAACGTTCGTGGCTGAAAACGTTCGTGGCTGAAAACGTTCGTGGCTGAGAACGTTCGTGTCTGAATACATTTGTGTCTGAACACGTTCGTGGCTGAAAACGTTCGTGGCTGAACACGTTCGTGGCTGAACACGTTCGTGGCTGAACATGTTCGTGGCTGAACACGTTCGTGGCTGAACACGTTCGCGTCTGAGAACGTTCGTGTCTGAGAACGTTCGTGTCTGAATACATTCGTGGCTGAACACGTTCGTGGCTGAACACGTTCGGTGGCTGAAAACGTTCGTGGCTGAGAGCGTTCGTGGCTGAGAGCGTTCGTGGCTGAACACGTTCGTGGCTGAACACGTTCGCGTCTGAAAACGTTCGCGTCTGAGAACGTTCGTGTCTGAGAACGTTCGTGTCTGAATACATTCGTGGCTGAACACGTTCGTGGCTGAACACGTTCGTGGCTGAGAGCGTTCGTGGCTGAACACGTTCGTGGCTGAGAGCGTTCGTGGCTGAACACGTTCGTGGCTGAACACGTTCGGTGGCTGAACACGTTCGGTGGCTGAAAACGTTCGTGGTTGAACACGTTCGTGGCTGAAAACGTGATCTGGAACGTGATCCCTGATCTGGATGCATTAACGTGGCTTCTACCGTACATGAGCTGTGTCTTTTATCTTCTTTTTACTTCTTATTCTACGCTTCGTCCGAGCTTCCTGCAGATGTTTTATCTGCTGTTTATCGTTCAGCACTCTGGAGCAGTTCGTGTATAAATGTGCTGTAGAAACAGAAATAAAGTGACTGGATGTGCAGAAAGACTTCAGTACTCGTTCCAGTAAAACCAAACTTCTGTTTAAAATGAAAGCGGGGGTGAAACGTGGACGTCTTACCTGGGTTTTGTCCCGGGACGGCTGGTTTTCTGTGAGACAGCTGATCTGAGATCAGCGTGGCCTGGAGGGCTGAAGCCTTCTCTGGAGGAGGAGAAGAAGAAACAGCTGAGACGGACGTGCAGACGTGACATCATGAGCTGCATGCATGATGCATGATGGGAATTACGTCACATTCGTGTTGTCAAAGTGGGAAAAATGGGAAAAGCAGCACGGATGCTGTCAGGAAAGGTTTTGTTTGGCTTCCTCTGTTCTTAACGAATTCTGACATCCTGAAATATAATTAACGCCTAATTAAGAAAACAAGCGTCGTCCTGTCAATCATTCAGGGACACGTTTAGCACGTGGAGACGGATCAGTTCAGTTTCAGGCCTCAGCGAAGTTTAAAAACGGAAATAAAGAATAGCCGACTACAAACTTGGAGATAAAAACCGAAGGAATCTCCGAACAGAACAAATCTGTTGGTTTTCCCCCGTTTTCAGTCATCAGAGGGATCTAACAGGCGAACATCATCAGCTGCCGTTATTTTCAGCAGTAAACCCTAGACATGTTTTATTTCATGTTTTAAGCGTGTTCACAGTTTGCAGACGTGTAAATGACTGCGTTTAACACTCGTGTTCACACGACCTGGGAGCTGGTGAGTCCAGCTGGGGCTGTGCAACAAAATTTAATCCTGATTTCAGTTTTTGTGCCAAACGATCTCCAAATCCCCGATAAACCAGTTGAAACCATTTTTTGTTTTGTTTTTACAGTTTCTGAAAGTTAAAGTTCATTTCAGCGTCTTCCACCAGACAATTTGTTGGGTGTCGTTAACAAAACGACGTCGCACTAAAGCTTAAAGTTTATTTTGGGATTCTTTTCATATAAATAAGATTTTTTTTCCCCTTCAAATATAGATAAACTGCAGAACAGCTGATATGAGTGTTTTTCTACATTTTTGCAGTTATTTAATGTTCAAAGTAGATTTATTTTACTCATTTAATGTTTTATACATAGTAAAAAAGATTATGGGGAGCTCTCGCTCTCTCTCTCTCTCTCTCCTGCAGGTTTTAGATGTTTTGCTGCTGCAACACACCTGATCCAGGTAAGATGATCTCTGACGAGCTCTGCAGGTCTGTTATTCGCCCGTTCACTAGTCAGGTGTGTTGCAGCAGGGAAACAAGAAACTAGAAACCAGAAACTAGAAACCAGGAACCAGAAATTAGAAACCAGAAACTAGAAACCAGGAACCAGGAACCAGAAACTAGAAACCAGGATCCAGAAACTAGAAACCAGGAACCAGAAACCAGGAACCAGAAACTAGAAACCAGGAACCAGGAACCAGAAACTAGAAACCAGGAACCAGAAACTAGAAACCAGGAACCAGAAACCAGGAACCAGAAACTAGAAACCAGGAACCAGAAACTAGAAACCAGGAACCAGAAACCAGGAACCAGAAACTAGAAACTAGAAACCAGGAACCAGGAACCAGAAACTAGAAACCAGGAACCAGAAACCAGAAACCAGGAACCAGAAACTAGAAACTAGAAACCAGAAACTAGAAACTAGAAACCAGGAACCAGAAACTAGAAACCAGGAACCAGAAACCAGAAACTAGAAACCAGAAACTAGAAACCAGGAACCAGAAATTAGAAACCAGGAACCAGAAACCAGGAACCAGAAACTAGAAACCAGGAACCAGAAATTAGAAACCAGGAACCAGAAACCAGAAACCAGGAACCAGAAACTAGAAACCAGGAACCAGAAATTAGAAACCAGGAACCAGAAATTAGAAACTAGAAACCAGAAATTAGTTCTAGAAACCAGAAACTAGAAACTAGAAACCAGAAATTAGAAAACCAGAAATTAGTTCTAGAAACCAGAAACTAGAAATTAGAAACCAGGAACCAGAAATTAGAAACCAGGAACCAGAAATTAGTTCTAGAAACCAGAAATTAGAAACCACGAACCAGAAACTAGAAACAAGAAACTAGAAACCAGAAACTAGTTCTAGAAACCAGAAACTAGAAACCAGGAACCAGAAATTAGAAACAAGAAACTAGAAACCAGAAACCAGGAACCAGAAATTAGAAACCAGAAACTAGAAACCAGGAACCAGAAACCAGGAACCAGAAACTAGAAACTAGAAACCAGAAACTAGAAACCAGAAACCAGAAACTAGAAACCAGAAACCAGAAACTAAAACCAGAACCAGAAACCAGAACCAAAACTAGAAACTAGAAACCAGAAACTAGAAACCAGGAACCAGAAACCAGAACCAGAAACTAGAAACTAGAAACCAGAAACTAGAAACCAGGAACCAGAAATTAGAAACCAGAAACTAGAAACCAGGAACCAGAAATTAGAAACCAGAAACTAGAAACCAGAAACCAGGAACCAGAAACTAGAAACCAGAAACTAGAAACCAGGAACCAGAAACTAGAAACCAGGAACCAGAAACCAGGAACCAGAAACTAGAAACTAGAAACCAGAAACTAGAAACTAGAAACCAGGAACCAGAAACTAGAAACCAGGAACCAGAAACCAGAAACTAGAAACCAGGAACCAGAAATTAGAAACCAGGAACCAGAAACCAGGAACCAGAAACTAGAAACCAGGAACCAGAAATTAGAAACCAGGAACCAGAAACCAGAAACCAGAAACCAGGAACCAGGAACCAGAAACTAGAAACCAGGAACCAGAAACTAGAAACCAGAACCAGAAATTAGAAACCAGGAACCAGAAATTAGAAACTAGAAACCAGAAATTAGTTCTAGAAACCAGAAACTAGAAACTAGAAACCAGAAATTAGAAAACCAGAAATTAGTTCTAGAAACCAGAAACTAGAAATTAGAAACCAGGAACCAGAAATTAGAAACTAGAAACCAGAAATTAGTTCTAGAAACCAGAAACTAGAAACCAGAAATTAGAAACCAGGAACCAGAAATTAGTTCTAGAAACCAGAAACTAGAAACCACGAACCAGAAACTAGAAACAAGAAACTAGAAACCAGAAACTAGTTCTAGAAACCAGAAACTAGAAACCAGGAACCAGAAATTAGAAACAAGAAACTAGAAACCAGAAACAGGAACCAGGAACCAGAAATTAGAAACCAGAAACTAGAAACCAGGAACCAGAAACCAGGAACCAGAAACTAGAAACTAGAAATCAGAAACTAGAACCAGAAACCAGAAACTAGAAACCAGAAACCAGAAACAGAAACCAGGAACCAGAAACCAGGAACCAGAAACTAGAAACTAGAAACCAGAAACTAGAAACCAGGAACTAGAAACCAGGAACCAGAAACTAGAAACTAGAAACCAGAAACTAGAAACCAGGAACCAGAAATTAGAAACCAGAAACTAGAAACCAGGAACCAGAAATTAGAAACCAGAAAATAGAAACCAGAAACCAGGAACCAGAAACTAGAAACCAGAAACTAGAAACCAGAAACCAGGGACCAGAAACTAGAAACCAGGAACTAGAAACCAGGAACCAGAAACTAGAAACCAGGAACCAGAAACCAGAAACCAGGAACCAGAAACTAGAAACCAGGAACCAGAAACTAGAAACCAGGAACCAGAAACTAGAAACCAGGAACCAGAAACCAGGAACCAGAAACTAGAAACTAGAAACCAGAAACTAGGAACCAGAAACTAGAAACCAGGAACCAGAAACCAGAAACTAGAAACCAGAAACTAGAAACTAGAAACTAGAACCAGAAATTAGAAACCAGGAACCAGAAACCAGGAACCAGAAACTAGAAACCAGGAACCAGAAATTAGAAACCAGGAACCAGAAACCAGAAACCAGGAACCAGAAACTAGAAACCAGGAACCAGAAACTAGAAACCAGGAACCAGAAATTAGAAACCAGGAACCAGAAATTAGAAACTAGAAACCAGAAATTAGTTCTAGAAACCAGAAACCAGAAACTAGAAACCAGAAATTAGAAACCAGGAACCAGAAATTAGTTCTAGAAACCAGAAACTAGAAACCACGAACCAGAAACTAGAAACAAGAAACTAGAAACCAGAAACTAGTTCTAGAAACCAGAAACTAGAAACCAGGAACCAGAAATTAGAAACAAGAAACTAGAAACCAGAAACCAGGAACCAGAAATTAGAAACCAGAAACCAGGAACCAGAAACTAGAAACTAGAAACTAGAAACCAGAAACTAGAAACCAGAAACCAGAAACTAGAAACCAGGAACCAGAAACCAGGAACCAGAAACTAGAAACTAGAAACCAGAAACTAGAAAACCAGGAACCAGAATCCAGGAACCAGAAACTAGAAACTAGAAACCAGAAACTAGAAACCAGGAACCAGAAATTAGAAACCAGAAACTAGAAACCAGAAACCAGAAATTAGAAACCAGAAAATAGAAACCAGAAACTAGGAACCAGAAACTAGAAACCAGAAACTAGAAACCAGAAACCAGGAACAAGAAACTAGAAACCAGGAACCAGAAACAAGAAAACCAGAAAATAGAAACCAGAAACCAGGAACCAGAAACTAGAAACTAGAAACCAGAAACCAGGAACCAGAAACTAGAAAACCAGAAACTAGTTCTAGAAACCAGAAACTAGAAACCAGGAACCAGAAATTAGAAACAAGAAACTAGAAACCAGAAACCAGGAACAAGAAATTAGAAACCAGAAACTAGAAACCAGGAACCAGAAACCAGGAACCAGAAACTAGAAACTAGAAACCAGAAACTAGAAACCAGAAACCAGAAACTAGAAACCAGAAACCAGAAACTAGAAACCAGGAACCAGAAATTAGAAACCAGAAACTAGAAACCAGGAACCAGAAATTAGAAACCAGAAAATAGAAACCAGAAACCAGGAACCAGAAACTAGAAACCAGAAACTAGAAACCAGGAACCAGAAACTAGAAACCAGAAACTAGAAACCAGAAACTAGAAACCAGGAACCAGAAATTAGAAACCAGAAAATAGAAACCAGAAACCAGGAACCAGAAACTAGAAACTAGAAACCAGAAACCAGGAACCAGAAACTAGAAACCAGAAACTAGAAACCAGGAACTAGAAACCAGGAACCAGAAATTAGAAACCAGGAACCAGAAACTAGAAACCAGAAACTAGAAATTAGAAACCAGGAACCAGAAACTAGAAACCAGAAATTAGAAACCAGGAACCAGAAATTAGAAACCAGGAACTAGAAATTAGAAACCAGAAACCAGAAATTAAAAATTAGAAACCAGAAACTAGAAACCAGAAACCAGAAATTAGAAACCAGAAACCAGAAACTAGAGACCAGGAACCAGAAACTAGAAACTAGAAACCAGAAACTAGAAACCAGGAACCAGAAACCAGGAACCAGAAACTAGAAACCAGAAACTAGAAACCAGGAACCAGAAATTAGAAACCAGAAACTAGAAACCAGGAACCAGAAATTAGAAACCAGAAAATAGAAACCAGAAACCAGGAACCAGAAACTAGAAACCAGAAACTAGAAACCAGAAACCAGAAACCAGGAACCAGAAACTAGAAACCAGAAACTAGAAACCAGGAACCAGAAACTAGAAACCAGGAACCAGAAACCAGGAACCAGAAACTAGAAACCAGGAACCAGAAACTAGAAACCAGGAACCAGAAACTAGAAACCAGGAACCAGAAACCAGGAACCAGAAACTAGAAACCAGAAACCAGAAACTAGAAACTAGAAACCAGGAACCAGAAACTAGAAACCAGGAACCAGGAACCAGAAACCAGAAACTAGAAACTAGAAACTAGAAACCAGGAACCAGAAATTAGAAACCAGGAACCAGAAACCAGGAACCAGAAACTAGAAACCAGGAACCAGAAATTAGAAACCAGGAACCAGAAACCAGAAACCAGAACCAGAAACTAGAAACCAGGAACCAGAAACTAGAAACCAGGAACCAGAAATTAGAAACCAGGAACCAGAAATTAGAAACTAGAAACCAGAAATTAGTTCTAGAAACCAGAAATTAGAAACCAGGAACCAGAAATTAGTTCTAGAAACCAGAAACTAGAAACCACGAACCAGAAACTAGAAACAAGAAACTAGAAACCAGAAACTAGTTCTAGAAACCAGAAACTAGAAACCAGGAACCAGAAATTAGAAACAAGAAACTAGAAACCAGAAACCAGGAACCAGAAATTAGAAACCAGAAACTAGAAACCAGGAACCAGAAACCATGAACCAGAAACTAGAAACTAGAAACCAGAAACTAGAAACCAGAAACCAGAAATTAGAAACCAGAAATTAGAAACCAGAAATTAGAAACCAGGAACCAGAAATTAGTTCTAGAAACCAGAAACTAGAAACCACGAACCAGAAACTAGAAACAAGAAACTAGAAACCAGAAACTAGTTCTAGAAACCAGAAACTAGAAACCAGGAACCAGAAATTAGAAACAAGAAACTAGAAACCAGAAACCAGGAACCAGAAATTAGAAACCAGAAACTAGAAACCAGGAACCAGAAACCATGAACCAGAAACTAGAAACTAGAAACCAGAAACTAGAAACCAGAAACCAGAAACTAGAAACCAGAAACCAGAAACTAGAAACCAGGAACCAGAAACCAGGAACCAGAAACTAGAAACTAGAAACCAGAAACTAGAAACCAGGAACCAGAATCCAGGAACCAGAAACTAGAAACTAGAAACCAGAAACTAGAAACCAGGAACCAGAAATTAGAAACCAGAAACTAGAAACCAGGAACCAGAAATTAGAAACCAGAAAATAGAAACCAGAAACCAGGAACCAGAAACTAGAAACCAGAAACTAGAAACCAGAAACCAGGAACCAGAAACTAGAAACCAGGAACCAGAAATTAGAAACCAGAAAATAGAAACCAGAAACCAGGAACCAGAAACTAGAAACTAGAAACCAGAAACCAGGAACCAGAAACTAGAAACCAGAAACTAGTTCTAGAAACCAGAAACTAGAAACCAGGAACCAGAAATTAGAAACAAGAAACTAGAAACCAGAAACCAGGAACCAGAAATTAGAAACCAGAAACTAGAAACCAGGAACCAGAAACCAGGAACCAGAAACTAGAAACTAGAAACCAGAAACTAGAAACCAGAAACTAGAAACCAGAAACCAGAAACTAGAAACCAGAAACCAGAAACTAGAAACCAGGAACCAGAAATTAGAAACCAGAAACTAGAAACCAGGAACCAGAAATTAGAAACCAGAAAATAGAAACCAGAAACCAGGAACCAGAAACTAGAAACCAGAAACTAGAAACCAGAAACCAGGAACCAGAAACTAGAAACCAGAAACTAGAAACCAGGAACCAGAAATTAGAAACCACAAAATAGAAACCAGAAACCAGGAACCAGAAACTAGAAACTAGAAACCAGAAACCAGGAACCAGAAACTAGAAACTAGAAACTAGAAACCAGAAACCAGAAACTAGAAACCAGAAACTAGAAACCAGGAACTAGAAACCAGGAACCAGAAATTAGAAACCAGGAACCAGAAACTAGAAACCAGAAACTAGAAATTAGAAACCAGGAACCAGAAACTAGAAACCAGAAATTAGAAACCAGGAACCAGAAATTAGAAACCAGGAACTAGAAATTAGAAAGCAGAAACCAGAAATTAGAAATTAGAAACCAGAAACTAGAAACCAGAAACCAGAAATTAGAAACCAGAAACCAGAAAATAGAAACCGGCTCACTGTGTGATTTTTCATTGTTTTTAGAGAGAACCAGACTGAGTGGTGGAAGCAGCTGCTAGCTGTTAGCAGTTAGCGGTTAGCGGCTAACTGCACTCACCAGCAGACGTATCCAGGACGCAGAGACAGAGCAAACATCTGCCATCTTCATCATCATCATCAGTGGCGTCCCTGCAGGCCGTCTGCAGCTTCTCGCTGGTCCTGCATGACAGCAGCAGGTGTTAAACCTTCCTGACGTGCAGGTGTCAGCGGCGCGCCGCCTCCTCACCTGTAGATGGTGCTGACGGTGGAGGGAAAGTCCGCCTGCAGCTTCGTCACGAAGCTCTCGGTCAGACGCTGGATGCTGGCCTTGTCCGGAGTCTGAGGGACGGACGACAGGACGACAGGACACGTCACCACCTTGTACCAACACGCTCCGTCACCATGAACACGCCAGTTACCAGCTGAAGTACTCCTGCAGAGTATTTCTGCAGGAGTACTCTGGTGACTGCAGAAATACTCTGGTTACTCTGCAGAAATACTCTGCAGAAATACTCTGGTGACTGCAGAAATACTCTGAAGGAATACTCTGGTTACTCTGCATAAATACTCTGGTTACTCTGCATAAATACTCTGCAGAAATACTCTGATGACTGCAGAAATACTCTGGTTACTCTGCAGAAATACTCTGACTGCAGGAATACTCTGGTTACTCTGCAGAAATACTCTGATGACTGCAGAAATACTCTGCAGAAATACTCTGATGACTGCAGAAATACTCTGCAGAAATACTCTTATGACTGCAGAATTACTCTGCAGAACCACTCTGATGACTGCAGAAATACTCTGATGACTGCAGAAATACTCTGCAGAACCACTCTGATGACTGCAGAATTACTCTGCAGAAATACTCTGATGACTGCAGAAATACTCTGCAGAAATACTCTTATGACTGCAGAATTACTCTGATGACTGCAGAAATACTCTGGTGACTGCAGAAATACTCTGGTGACTGCAGAAATACTCTGATGACTGCAGAAATACCCTGATGACTGCAGAAATACCCTGATGACTGCAGAAATACTCTGCAGAAATACTCTGGTGACTGCAGAAATACTCTGCAGAAATACTCTGATGACTGCAGAAATACTCTGATGACTGCAGAAATACTCTGCAGAAATACCCTGATGACTGCAGAAATACTCTGCAGAACCACTCTGATGACTGCAGAATTACTCTGCAGAAATACTCTGGTGACTGCAGAAATACTCTGGTGACTGCAGAAATACCCTGATGACTGCAGAAATACTCTGATGACTGCAGAAATACTCTGATGACTGCAGAAATACTCTGGTGACAGAAGAAATAATCTGCAGAAATACTCTGGTGACTGCAGAAATACTCTGGTGACTGCAGAAATACTCTGATGACTGCAGATATACTCTGACGACTGCAGAAATACTCTGATGACTGCAGAAATACTCTGATGACTGCAGAAATACTCTGATGACTGCAGAAATACTCTGGTGACTGCAGAAATACCCTGATGACTGCAGAAATACTCTGATGACCGCAGAAATACTCTGATGACCGCAGAAATACTCTGATGACCGCAGAAATACTCTGCAGAACCACTCTGATGACTGCAGAATTACTCTGCAGAAATACTCTGATGACTGCAGAAATACTCTGGTGACTGCAGAAATACTCTGCAGAAATACTCTGGTGACTGCAGAAATACTCTGATGACTGCAGAATTACTCTGCAGAAATACTCTGGTTACTCTGAAGGAATACTCTGATGACTGCAGAATTACTCTGCAGAAATACTCTGGTTACTCTGAAGGAATACTCTAATGACTGCAGAAATACTCTGCAGAAATACTCTGGTTACTCTGAAGGAATACTCTAATGACTGCAGAATTACTCTGCAGAAATACTCTGGTTACTCTGAAGGAATACTCTAATGACTGCAGAATTACTCTGCAGAAATACTCTGGTTACTCTGAAGAAATACTCTAATGACTGCAGAAATACTCTGCAGAAATACTCTGGTGACTGCAGAAATACTCTGATGACTGCAGAAATACTCTGATGACTGCAGAATTACTCTGCAGAAATACTCTGGTTACTCTGAAGGAATACTCTAATGACTGCAGAATTACTCTGCAGAAATACTCTGGTTACTCTGAAGGAATACTCTAATGACTGCAGAAATACTCTGCAGAAATACTCTGATGACTCTGCAGAACCACTCTGATGACTCTGCAGAATCACTCTGATGACTCTGCAGTAATGGGGGGTATCAGTGGCGAGTACAGGGAACCCCCTGCTCCGTGTCGTCCGTCTCACCTGAGTGTCCAGTCCAGGTACGACCAGGAACGGCACGTTGAACATGCGGTTGTAGAACGCGATCTCTTTGGCCGAGTACTCCCTCATCGGCCGCACCGCTACCACGTCCCCGTATCTGGAGTCCGAGAAGCCCTGTAAGCACAGAGCGGGTCAGAGCCGGCTGCCGCGGCCCCCCGGACCCCCCCCCCGGGCCTACGTACCGTGTCCTGGGCCAGCTGAGCTCCCCGGCCCAGCGATATGCTGCTGAGCAGCTTGATGGCCGTCCTGGTGCAGCTGTCCCCCAGCATCAGCTTCCCGTAGCCTCGGCTTCGAGCCGTGTGGACCAGCAGGTGCTGCCTGCAGCAGAGAGCAGTTTACACGCCTGCCACAAGTTTTCTCTGCAGACTCAACACACTTAGGAATCCCTTTGTTGCCATGGCGATAAGGCAGATGAGACCAGATCACAGCACTTTACTAAACTGTCTCTTTTTGTTTTTACTAAATTCTGTCACTACTTTTATGGATTATTTATTGATGGTTTACACAGGACATGTAGGTACTTATATTTGTACACACTGGCAGTCGGGCGGTCACAAACGATTATTTTCTTTATCTATGAGTCACTTTTTAGTCGTTCTGTCGACGAATCGGATCGTGCAGAAACTGCAGCATGTCAGAACCAGTCAAACGTTTGGACTTTCTCATTGAATTCAACGATAAATGTGTCCAAACGTTTGACTGGTAGCAAGAATGCACGATAAAATCAGCCCCCTATCGGTATCGGCCTTAAACTGAGCATCAGACATCGGCCACCCACCGATATTTAACCGATATTTAACCGATCAAGCTGTTGTTTCTAAAGTTAAAAAAAAACAAAACTTCTTCAAAAACGTCTTTTTTACAGACTTTCAAACTTCTAAAGACAGCTTCTTTCAGGTTTATACGAGTTTATACGCTCATTTGTGTAAATAACCAAATATCCCTGTTTTTAGGTATCGTTTTTTTGTTTTTTCTCGGGTAGAATAACCTCCAGGTGGTTCTAGGATATCACGCACATCCTGTTAGTTTAGTTTGAACAACTGTCATTAAGTCTGACTTGTTCTACATAAACACAAGTTGAAGTATTTTTCTCATTTTGCACAAGGAATGAATATTACATCATTTATTTTTCAGCTTTAATATCGGTATCGATATCGGCTATCGGCCACATGAGTTTGAAAATATCGGATATCGGCCAAAATTCCAATATCATGCATCCCTACCAGGTAGTGTGTGTTTATGTAAAACTATGCAACGAAAGCGAGCAGACAGAAGGACGGACGAGGCAGCGGAAGGTGCAGCGGTGACGCTGAGAGGAAAAACAACGCTGATAAACGATTAGTCGATCATGAAATTAGTCACCAACTGTTTTGATAGTGAACGGGGGGGGGAAGAGTGGCGTGACTGCTCCTCTTCCTCAGGCTGACCTCAGCTTGCTCAGCAGGTCGTCTCTGGCCGTGAGCGTCTGAGCTGAGGCGACGAGCTGCTGCAGGGAAGCCGTCAGAGCCTCCTGAAGGTCCGCCGGAGACGCCGCCTCTTCCTCCTCCTCCTCCTCCTCCGGTGAGGGGTCGCGGCCGCTCTGGACGAAGACGTCCACGGCCGCCTTGTAGGCGCCGGCCGGCCGGCCCGGACCCGCTGCTGCTGCCGACAGCACCGAAGCGGGGAGGTCCAGCACCTGCAGCACGAGGAGGACAAGCCGTCAGCTTCTTCTGGAGCAGGCGGCTGCAGTCGTCATGGTTACGACCGGATCCGAGCAGCTGGGACGCTCGCTGATAACATGAAGATAGAGCGGGTCATCAGGGTTCTGCCGGTTACATTTAAGACCCTTTGAGACCCTAAAAGAACCCCGATCATAAACCTCAGTCACGTTTTCCTCCCAGTAGAACAGAAACAGGTCAGATACTGGTTTAGTGTAACAGACGGGTCTCTGGAGGTCTTCCTGAGTCCAGGTCCTGGTTCCCAGTACAGAATCAGGTCTGCTTTAATGCAGAAGACCTCCAGCATCCAGCTTTAACTGGCAGCAGATAATATTCCCTTCATTAAAATGATTATTTCCACCTTTTGCTGCTCCTGTTCGGTGGGGATGCACCCAAATGAAAACTGTTGACCGACACGGAAAACAAAAACAGAGCAAACCGAAAACCGTAAAAACGGAAACACCGAAAGAAATGATATCAGTTACTAGAACCGTAGTATTTCTGTCTACAATGTGTACTAACCTCACTCACATAAAGGTACTGCAGTAAATCAAATATAAAAGTATCAAAATACTTATTTACCACTGACATGATTTCTTTAAATGTTTCTCTGTAGTACTACTACAACAAATACTACTATCCAGGCTGATGACTGACTGAAGCTGAAAGACTGAAATGAAATCCGTTCTCACATAAAAAGCCGACGTGCTGGATGTTTGTTGCACGTTTGGGTCATTTTCGGCTGAAAATCTTCGGTGCATCCCTGATAATCAGAGATTTTCCATCAAATGTTTCATCAGTGGAGCCAGAAAGTGTTTTTCCAGTTCTGCGTAGGAACCTGAGGAGGGTTACCTCCATCACAGCTGGACTGCAGCGATGATGGAGGATGAGGAGAACATCCAGGATGTGACGTGTTGGATCTGTCTGCAGATTATGGTGGGTGGGTTCGGGTTATTTGGTCTGTGTAACACGGGCTTTGTTGGCCGTGACGGAGGTTCCCTGCAGGTCTGCAGACTCACGTTCTACTGGGAATAAAACACGCTGCTGACATTTATGAACCGGTGACCGTTTTACGTCCCAGCTGTTCTGGATCCGAGTCGCCGTGGAACCGACGTTCTGCGTCCACACCGACCCGCTCCAGAGGAACGATGTGGAAGGGGAAACCGGTGGCTCTGAATATGGACCGCAGCTCAGACACCGTCCTCCGCCTCGCCTCCAGACTCTGACCCACGGCGCCCCCCTCTGGAAAACACACACATCATCATCCGTGACGTTGCAGACTCGCTCTGCATCTTCCAGATCCTCCATCTCTGAACTCACCGTCGATGTAGACGATGCCGGGAACAAACCGCAGCTTCTTGTGAGCATCTTGACTTAAACCCTGGAGGAAGAAAAACAGATGAGCTGCAGTTAAAGTCGTCACAGACGTCTGAAGCAGCAGGAACGTCTGCAGCAGCAGGAACGTCTGCAGCAGCAAGAACGTCTGCAGCAGCAAGAACGTCTGAAGCAGCAGGAACGTCTGCAGCAGCAGGAACGTCTGCAGCAGGAACGTCTGCAGCAGCAGGAACGTCTGCAGCAGCAAGAACGTCTGCAGCAGCAGGAACGTCTGCAGCAGCAGGAACGTCTGAAGCAGCAGGAACGTCTGCAGCAGCAGGAACGTCTGCAGCAGCAGGAACGTCTGCAGCAGCAAGAACGTCTGCAGCAGCAGGAACGTCTGCAGCAGGAACGTCTGCAGCAGCAAGAACGTCTGAAGCAGCAGGAACATCTGAAGCAGCAGGAACATCTGAAGCAGCAGGAACATCTGCAGCAGCAGGAACGTCTGAAGCAGCAGGAACATCTGAAGCAGCAGGAACATCTGAAGCAGCAGGAACATCTGAAGCAGCAGGAACATCTGAAGCAGCAGGAACGTCTGCAGCAGCAGGAACGTCTGAAGCAGCAGGAACATCTGAAGCAGCAGGAACGTCTGCAGCAGCAGGAACATCTGAAGCAGCAGGAACATCTGCAGCAGCAGGAACATCTGAAGCAGCAGGAACGTCTGCAGCAGCAGGAACATCTGAAGCAGCAGGAACGTCTGCAGCAGCAGGAACGTCTGAAGCAGCAGGAACATCTGAAGCAGCAGGAACGTCTGCAGCAGCAGGAACATCTGAAGCAGCAGGAACGTCTGCAGCAGCAGGAACGTCTGCAGCAGCAGGAACGTCTGAAGCAGCAGGAACGTCTGAAGCAGCAGGAACATCTGAAGCAGCAGGAACATCTGAAGCAGCAGGAACGTCTGAAGCAGCAGGAACATCTGAAGCAGCAGGAACGTCTGCAGCAGGAACGTCTGCAGCAGGAACATCTGAAGCAGCAGGAACGTCTGCAGCAGCAGGAACATCTGAAGCAGCAGGAACATCTGCAGCAGCAGGAACATCTGAAGCAGCAGGAACGTCTGCAGCAGCAGGAACGTCCGCAGCAGCAGGAACGTCCGCAGCAGCAGGAACATCTGAAGCAGCAGGAACGTCTGAAGCAGCAGGAACATCTGAAGCAGCAGGAACGTCTGCAGCAGCAGGAACGTCCGCAGCAGCAGGAACGTCCGCAGCAGCAGGAACGTCCGCAGCAGCAGGAACGTCCGCAGCAGCAGGAACGTCTGCAGCAGCAGGAACGTTTGCAGCAGCAGGAACGTCCGCAGCAGCAGGAACGTCTGCAGCAGGAACGTCCGCAGCAGCAGGAACGTCCGCAGCAGAGCAGCAGGAACGTCTGCAGCAGCAGGAACGTCCGCAGCAGAGCAGCAGGAACGTCCGCAGCAGAGCAGCAGGAACGTCTGCAGCAGCAGGAACGTCTGCAGCAGCAGGAACGTCTGCAGCAGCAGGAACGTCTGCAGCAGCAGGAACGTCCACAGCAGCAGGAACGTCCGCAGCAGCAGGAACGTCCGCAGCAGCAGGAACGTCTGAAGCAGCAGGAACGTCTGCAGCAGAGCAGCAGGAACGTGTGCAGCAGCAGGAACGTCCGCAGCAGCAGGAACGTCTGCAGCAGCAGGAACGTCTGAAGCAGCAGGAACGTCCGCAGCAGCAGGAACGTCTGCAGCAGAGCAGCAGGAACGTCTGCAGCAGAGCAGCAGGAACGTCTGAAGCAGCAGGAACGTCTGAAGCAGCAGGAACGTCTGCAGCAGGAACGTGTGCAGCAGGAACGTGTGCAGCAGCAGGAACGTCTGCAGCAGCAGGAACGTCTGCAGCAGCAGGAACGTCTGCAGCAGCAGGAACGTCTGCAGCAGGAACGTCTGCAGCAGCAGGAACGTCTGAAGCAGCAGGAACGTCTGAAGCAGCAGGAACGTCTGAAGCAGCAGGAACGTCCGCAGCAGCAGGAATGTCCGCAGCAGCAGGAACGTCTGCAGCAGGAACGTCTGCAGCAGCAGGAACGTCTGCAGCAGCAGGAACGTCTGCAGCAGCAGGAACGTCTGCAGCAGCAGGAACGTCTGAAGCAGCAGGAACGTCTGCAGCAGCAGGAACGTGTGCAGCAGGAACGTCTGCAGCAGGAACATCTGCAGCAGGAACGTCTGAAGCAGCAGGAACGTCTGAAGCAGCAGGAACATCAGCAGCAGGAACGTGTGCAGCAGGAACGTCTGAAGCAGCAGGAACGTCTGCAGCAGGAACGTCTGAAGCAGCAGGAACGTCTGCAGCAGGAACGTCTGCAGCAGCAGGAACGTCTGAAGCAGCAGGAACGTCTGAAGCAGCAGGAACGTTCATTTTCCTGCTGCAGTCAGAATCTGAGGACGTTCAGAGCTTTTAATCTATGGAAGTTTTAGTCCTGTTTGATCTCATCTGCCTTCAGTTTCTGGAAAATCAGCCGTAAAGACGGAATAAACTGGATCTAATCATCATCATCATCATCATTATCTCTCAGGTAGGAGGAACTGAGCGGTGGTTGCCATGGTAACGGTGGAGAACGGGACAAACCTCTTGGACCTGGCGGAGCATGGAGCAGGAGGACGGACCTCCAGATACGGCCAGCAGGACCTGCAGACACAGGAGGACATTCAGACGTGACATCACCAAGACCTCCTCCGTTCTTCCTCCTCCGTTCTTCCTCCTCCGTCCTGCCTGGGCGGAGGAGACGGAGGAGACGGAGGAAAACACCAGTGTTCACACTCGTAACTCGTAAAACGTTAATAAATGAACTAATTCATTCATTCATTCTCTTCTTCTTACTTCCACACTTTTGATCAAGATCATGGGACCAAGACTTTGTTCTTACGTGAAGAACGAATCCGACAAACACTCCAGTTCTGTTTGAAATACTGAAGCTCGATATGAAAAACTTCAACCGATACCGCAACGATAATTTTCTGCTTCTCATGGCCGATACAAATACCGATATCAGAGCTGAAAGTGATGTAATATTCATTCCTTATGCAAAAACATGAGAAAAATCCGTCTGCTACAGCTCCAGTAGCTGCCGGTGATGTCATGGTGTTGCGCGGTGGGCGTGGCCTAATGTTAAGCCGACGCCCCACAGATTAAAAAAAAAAACAAAACCACCAAAGAAACATCATTCTGCGTGTTTGCGACAGCTCCCGTTAGATATTCCCATACGTCCCATGCCGCGACGTCGCAGTTTTGTCGCCGTTTTGTCGCCGTTTCACCTCTTTTTCTTATTTTCTTCGTCTTTACTTTGTCGCTGTAAAAAAATATCAGCTACAGTTGTAGAACACGTCTCCAAAAGCTCGTGGTGGAAATTATTCGTCTGTGTTGTGATAACGTGACTTATGATGCAGCAGCTGGAAAAGTCCTGGAAATGTCCTGGAAAAGTCCTGGAAAACAACTTCTAGGAAAGAGTGGGAACCCTGGAAAATATATCGGTCGATATCGGCTGATATATCTAGTTTTACATCCACAGAACGCACCGAAGCGCCGCGTGCCCGCCTGGTATCACCAGTAATACGATACTGTTACGATATTTTACCGACAATAACAATGATATCATGATCTGCGATTCTGCAATAACTGATTTACTGCGATACTTTTCATCTCTGATGCACCACATTCTGAGTTTATTCACCAAACTGAATCCAATTTTCATTCAACTACAAAATACCGTCAATAATTTCACAGAAGTGACAGAAATTCATGAGAAATCAGAAAAACGGTGAAACAAAGTGGTTCTTCTTAAAGGAGAACGTGAAAATAAACACGTCATGTTCTCTGCAGCTCTATGAAACGCGTGTTTGGAAATGGAGAGTAGATTCTGTCAGTTTCCACTGTTCCTGAAGGCAACACGATGGAGGGAATCCCTTCCAGCCTCCTGACATTTTCTAGCCACACCCCCATCTTCTTTAGCCCCGCCCACCACGCCAAATCAGGGCCAAAAGTTTGAAACTGAAAGTGTAAAATAAAAGTTTGAAGGTGGAAAAAATCTGAACTTAAAAATGTTTTGACCTTTATCAAAAGTTCTGAATCCAAAGAAACAAAATCTGAAACTGGAACGAAAAAAAAATCTCAAACTTGGAAAAACAATAAAAAACTGAAATTTTATAACTAAAATTTATTCAGAAAAATAATACGGAAGAGGATTAGGGCCACTGGAAAAAAATATTTAATTCTGAGATTATAATTAAAATTCTGACTTTTGTCCAAAACACTAAACAAAAACAAAAATTTCTGAAAAAGGCAAAATTCTGTCTTTTTCCAGTAAAAAAAAAATAAAAAAAATCAAGAATTTTTTTTTTTTCAAAAAGTCAGAATACTGCCTTTAATCTCAGAATTATTTTTTCTTTTCCTGTGGCCCTAATCCTTTCCCGTAAAATAAAACAGTGATCCCGTAGAAATTTAAATTTGATCAAAACATTTTATACATTTTCTTCTATTTTTAATCTGATTATCTTTTTTTCAAAGTTCACAATAAAAACATCATTTTCACTTCACATTTTTTTTTCAATTTCTTTCAATGAAACAACATTATGTCCCTGATTTAGCTCCATACGAAACACGGGAAAGTTAAAAAAATATGATGTCATGGCAACTTTAAAGCTAACGACTCGTTTCGCTAGTTTAACTTTCATAAATATTAACTTGATTAAAAAGGTCCGTCACAGCTTTCCCGGCTTCGCCTCCTCACCTTCTCTCCAGGGAAAATGACCCGGGTTTTACCCAGCATGGCTCGGAACTTATGGACGAAGTTTTCTTTGAAACAGCTCCTGAAAAAAGTCAGAAATTCAACCAATGAGAAACCAGAACCTTCCTGTTACCGGGGCGTTCCAGTCTGGGAGGAAAGCCGCTCCGTGAACCCTGACGTTTATCTGGTTACGTTTTACACACGAAGAGGATCCAGAAATAAACCGTTTTTACGACTAAACAAACTAGTTTAACTAGTTAGACAGAACTGTGATGATGTCATCAACACAGCTGAGCTCACCGGTGTCTCGGAGTTAAAAACGGTTCTGGAGCCAAAAAACATTTTTCAGCCGTGAAAACAAAAAGTTTCAGCAGCAGTATTTTTTGCATCGTGTCGTAGATACTTGTAGATAAATGTTTCACGAATAATTAAAGTCGTAGTTTCTCTGTGCTAGCTTTGAAGCTAAATGCTAAATGCTAAAAAGGGTTAGCTTTTTATTAGCTGCCTAGCATGGGGATGGTTGTAACTAGGCTGGGAAAAAATATCGATACACTGAAATATCGTGATACTTTCACATGCTGATATCATATCAATATTTAAAAACACAGTATCGATCTTTTTTATTAACATAATATTGCAGGTTTACGTGAAATCTCGTGAGATTTTGCAAGAAAACGATGAAATCTTGCTAAATTTGGTTGGTAACATAGATCGATATCAAGATTTTTCATATCAATATAAAATCTGCATATAAAAATATCACGATATTTCAGTGTATTGATTTTTTTCCAGCGCTAATTTTCTTATGCTTATATCTTAAAAATGTTCAAAAACACGGTATTGATCTATTCTAACAATTCCGTGAGATTTAGTCATAATTTTACGAAATCTTGCGGGATTTTGTGAAATCTCACGAGATTTTGCGAGTTTTAGTTTATTTAATACATCAGCCTTTAGGGTTGATATGAAATCTATTTCTATTTAATCTATTTGCCCTGCGAGTGACTTTCACACCAGACAAATACCTATAATTTACAAAAATAAATAAAACCAACACTGAAACTAATAAAAACTAAACTAAAACTAAGCATTTTCCCAAAAAATAAAAAAGTAATAAAAACTAGCAAACCTGCTCAAAAAACAAACTAAAACTAACTGAACTGAAAAGCAAAAAGTCAAAACTGAATAAAAACTGAAATTAAAAATCCCAAACTTCTCCAGCTAACATGTTTAATACAGGTTATGACGTGATGCTCGTCTTCTGCCCCCTGGTGGACACATTCTGCACTGCGATAACTGACTACATGCTATAAACGGTAACCATGCCGACTGTTGCTGCTACTTTTTCCTTCACATCGTTAAAAGAGGCAAATAAAGTTTGTTGTGGAAACAATCGGGCTTTCCTGGGATGCTTTCTGGGATCGGGGGTTAATCTGAGTGTTTGCTGGTGTCACGGCGGCGTCTCACCTGCAGTGGGCGTCTCCGACTCGGACCGCCACGGCCGCCGGCGCGTCTTTGCATTTCACGCATTTCCTGGAAACACTGATGAGAAGAAGACTGAGATGTGAACCGTCGTTACGCCACGCTGAACGCTGCGTCAAATAAGAACAGCCGCCTCAAAATAAGAAAACAGAAAAATTAGGGATGCACGAGATGGATATTTGGCCGATATCTGATTTGCCAATATATTAAAACTCACGTGGCCGATAACCGATATCGATACCGATACGAAAGCTGAAAAAAATAAGTAGTCATTTCAAATAGCAGTTTTGTTATCCGTTTCAGAGGTGGGAAAAAATATCGATACACTGAAATATCACAATATTTTCATTTGCCAATATCAAATTGATATTTAATATTGCGGTATCGATCTATTTTACTGAAATAATCTCACAAGATTTCATTGTTCTGTTAAAAAAATCTTACGATATTTAGTAAATTCCTGTGAGATTTCGTAACAGATGATGAAATATCGCGAGATTTCGTTAGTAAAATAAATCGATATCACGTTTTTAAATGTCAATATATCAGAATATGAAAATTTTGCAATATTTCAGTGTATCGATATTTTTTCCCACCCCTACTCTTTAGAAGTTTTAAAGTCTGTAAAAAAAGACGTTTTTGAAGAAGAAGTTTGGGTGACTTTAACTTTGAAACAGCGGGCTGATCGGTTAAATATCAGCTAAATATTGGTTAAATATCGGTGGGGTGGCCGATGTCCGATACTCAGTTTTAAGGCCGATATAGGCCGATACCGACAGGGGGCCAACGATAATGTGCATCCCTAATAAATATCTTAACTCAGGATTCTTGCAGGTTTCAGTGAATTAAATTTAAACCAACATGAATCATTATTAGAAACATTCAAATAATCCCAGAAATTCAAAATAGACTAAATTTAAAAAGTATTTATCAATCTTGATTAATTGGGGAACAATAATTGCCCCAAAAGTAACTTTTAGAGAAATGGATTTTAGTGGACTGAATCAAATATCAGACACAAACATTACTGTTGTTAACTCAAGAAAAATGCTTTTAATTGTAGATTAATCCAAAAAAAAAAAAAAAGAAGAAAGAAATTGAAAATACTGATAAATATCTGAACCTTTCAGACAGAATCAACTTCTGATGTACAGGTACTACCCACAAATTAGAATATCCTGAAAAAGTTCATGTATTTCTGTAATTCAACGTAAAAGGTGCAATTTACATTTACATTTAGATAAATAATATGTGAATCAATATATTTCAAGCTTTTATTTGTTTGGATGAACTCTGTTTTCCTTTTTCCCTTCTAGTGTTTCCTGATTAGGGCTGGATGATAATTTGATATCATATATATCGATCGATAGAGGTTTTTTCTATAGAAAAAAACGAGGGTCAATAAAAGTTTGATATAGAAACAGATTTCCGCTGCAGCCTATCAGGTATCATGATACTACAGTCACTCCTTCCTCCAAACCAATCACAACGCAGACCAGGCAAAGCTGGACTGGGATTCAGTGCTATGCTGCTTTCAGGCTTCCACTGGAAAGCGGTAAAATCACGAACTCTGTCCTTTAGAACGCTGCATTCACACATGCGATCCACTCTTTTACCTCAGAGATGTAGCGGACATGAACCGGCTGCTCTCCGTGTCACAAGTCCACAACGAAGCGGCATGTTTGAAAAGACGAGTCCGATTAAAGAGCGGAGGGACTTAAAGGGACGAGAGGCTAAATTAAGAAAACTGGCGACTGGCGCTTCAGGTACCTGCAGCCCCCACCAAGCCGTCACGGAGCACAAACTGAAGCTAGAACGATGTTTCTACGCTTTTCCTTCGTAGTTCCACGTTTTCGTGTCTTTCTTGATCTGGATCGTTTGCTGACAGCAGAAGAATCCATAACTATCACTTACAGTGTTTGAATTTACCGCGACGTCTTCTTCCTGCATCAGAACTGTGGATGCAGCGTTGATGACGTCACGTCTGCAGCGTTAATGACGTCACGTCTGCAGCATCAATGACGTCACGTTTGCAGCATCAATGACGTCACGTCTGCAGCGTTAATGACGTCACGTCTGCAGCGTCAATGACGCCACGTCCTGCAGCATCAATGACGTCACGTCTGCAGCATCAATGACGTCACGTCTGCAGCGTTAATGACGTCACGTCTGCAGCATCAATGACGTCACGTCTGCAGCATCAATGACGTCACGTCTGCAGCGTCAATGACGTCACGTCTGCAGCGTTAATGACGTCACGTCTGCAGCATCAATGACGTCACGTCTGCAGCATCAATGACGCCATGTCTGCAGCGTCAATGACGCCACGTCTGCAGCGTCAATGACGCCACGCCTGCAGCATCAATGACGCCATGTCTGCAGCGCCAATGACGTCACGCCTGCAGCGTTAATGACGCCACGCCTGCAGCGCCAATGACGCCACGCCTGCAGCGTTAATGACGCCACGTCTGCAGCGTCAATGACGTCACGCCTGCAGCGTTAATGACGCCACGCCTGCAGCATCAATGACGTCACGTCTGCAGCGTCAATGACGTCACGCCTGCAGCGTCAATGACGCCACGCCTGCAGCATCAATGACGCCATGTCTGCAGCGTCAATGACGCCACGCCTGCAGCGTCAATGACGCCACGCCTGCAGCATCAATGACGCCACGCCTGCAGCGTCAATGACGTCACGCCTGCAGCATCAATGACGCCACGCCTGCAGCATCAATGACGCCACGCCTGCAGCGTTAATGACGCCACGCCTGCAGCGCAATGACGCCACGCCTGCAGCGTCAATGACGCCACGCCTGCAGCGCAATGACGCCACGCCTGCAGCGTTAATGACGCCACGCCTGCAGCGTCAATGACGCCACGCCTGCAGCGTTAATGACGCCACGCCTGCAGCATCAATGACGCCACGCCTGCAGCGTCAATGACGCCACGCCTGCAGCGTTAATGACGCCACGCCTGCAGCATCAATGACGCCACGCCTGCAGCGCCAATGACGCCACGCCTGCAGCATCAATGACGCCACGCCTGCAGCGTCAATGACGTCACGCCTGCAGCGTCAATGACGCCACGCCTGCAGCGTCAATGACGTCACGTCTGCAGCATCAATGACGCCACGCCTGCAGCATCAATGACGCCACGCCTGCAGCGTCAATGACGCCACGCCTGCAGCATCAATGACGCCACGCCTGCAGCGTCAATGACGCCACGCCTGCAGCGTCAATGACGCCACGCCTGCAGCATCAATGACGCCACGCCTGCAGCGTCAATGACGCCACGCCTGCAGCATCAATGACGTCACGCCTGCAGCGTTAATGACGCCACGCCTGCAGCATCAATGACGTCACGCCTGCAGCATCAATGACGCCACGCCTGCAGCGTCAATGACGCCACGCCTGCAGCGCGCACGCCTGCAGCATCAATGACGCCACGCCTGCAGCATCACTGACGCCACGCCTGCAGCAGCAATGACGCCACGCCTGCAGCGCCAATGACGCCACGCCTGCAGCATCAATGACGCCACGCCTGCAGCATCAATGACGCCACGCCTGCAGCGCTAATGACGCCACGCCTGCAGCATCAATGACGCCACGCCTGCAGCGTTAATGACGCCACGCCTGCAGCATCAATGACGCCACGCCTGCAGCATCAATGACGCCACGCCTGCAGCGCCAATGACGCCACGCCTGCAGCGTCAATGACGCCACGCCTGCAGCATCAATGACGCCACGCCTGCAGCATCAATGACGCCACGCCTGCAGCGTCAATGACGCCACGCCTGCAGCGCTAATGACGCCACGCCTGCAGCATCAATGACGCCACGCCTGCAGCGTTAATGACGCCACGCCTGCAGCATCAATGACGCCACGCCTGCAGCATCACTGACGCCACGCCTGCAGCGTTAATGACGCCACGCCTGCAGCATCAATGACGCCACGCCTGCAGCGTTAATGAAGCCACGCCTGCAGCGTCAATGACGCCACGCCTGCAGCATCAATGACGCCACGCCTGCAGCGTTAATGACGCCACGCCTGCAGCGCTAATGACGCCACGCCTGCAGCATCAATGACGCCACGCCTGCAGCATCAATGACGCCACGCCTGCAGCGTCAATGACGCCACGCCTGCAGCATCAATGACGCCACGCCTGCAGCATCAATGACGCCACGCCTGCAGCGTTAATGAAGTCACGCCTGCAGCATCAATGACGCCACGCCTGCAGCATCAATGACGCCACGCCTGCAGCGCCAATGACGCCACGCCTGCAGCGCTAATGACGCCACGCCTGCAGCGTTAATGACGCCACGCCTGCAGCGCCAATGACGCCACGCCTGCAGCGTTAATGACGCCACGCCTGCAGCATCAATGACGCCACGCCTGCAGCATCAATGACGCCACGCCTGCAGCGTTAATGACGCCACGCCTGCAGCATCAATGACGCCACGCCTGCAGCATCAATGACGCCACGCTCTGCAGCGCCAATGACGCCACGCCTGCAGCGTCAATGACGCCACGCCTGCAGCATCAATGACGCCACGCCTGCAGCGTCAATGACGCCACGCCTGCAGCATCAATGACGCCACGCCTGCAGCGCCAATGACGCCACGCCTGCAGCGTCAATGACGCCACGCCTGCAGCGCTAATGACGCCACGCCTGCAGCATCAATGACGCCACGCCTGCAGCGTCAATGACGCCACGCCTGCAGCGTCAATGACGCCACGCCTGCAGCGCCAATGACGCCACGCCTGCAGCGCCAATGACGCCACGCCTGCAGCGCCAATGACGCCACGCCTGCAGCGTCAATGACGCCACGCCTGCAGCGTTAATGACGTCACGTCTGCAGCGTCAACGACGCCACGCCTGCAGCATCAATGACGCCACGCCTGCAGCGTCAATGACGCCACGCCTGCAGCATCAATGACGCCACGCCTGCAGCATCAATGACGCCACGCCTGCAGCGTTAATGACGACGCCACGCCTGCAGCACAATGACGCCACGCCTGCAGCATCAATGACGCCACGCCTGCAGCATCAATGACGCCACGCCTGCAGCATCAATGACGCCACGCCTGCAGCGTTAATGACGCCACGCCTGCAGCGTCAATGACGCCACGCCTGCAGCGTCAATGACGCCACGTCTGCAGCGCCAACGACGCCACGCCTGCAGCGCCAATGACGCCACGCCTGCAGCGTTAATGACGCCACGCCTGCAGCGCCAATGACGCCACGCCTGCAGCGCCAATGACGCCACGCCTGCAGCGTCAATGACGCCACGCCTGCAGCATCAATGACGCCACGCCTGCAGCGTCAATGACGCCACGTCTGCAGCATCAATGACGCCACGCCTGCAGCGTCAATGACGCCACGCCTGCAGCGTCAATGACGCCACGCCTGCAGCATCAATGACGCCACGCCTGCAGCGTCAATGACGCCACGCCTGCAGCATCAATGACGCCACGCCTGCAGCGTCAATGACGTCACGCCTGCAGCGTTACACGACGCCACGCCTGCAGCATCAATGACGCCACGCCTGCAGCATCAATGACGCCACGCCTGCAGCATCAATGACGCCACGCCTGCAGCATCAATGACGCCACGCCTGCAGCGCCAATGACGCCACGCCTGCAGCATCAATGACGCCACGCCTGCAGCATCAATGACGCCACGCCTGCAGCGCCAATGACGCCACGCCTGCAGCGTCAATGACGCCACGCCTGCAGCGTAACGACGCCACGCCTGCAGCATCAATGACGCCACGCCTGCAGCGTCAATGACGCCACGCCTGCAGCGGCAATGACGCCACGCCTGCAGCATCAATGACGCCACGCCTGCAGCGCAATGACGCCACGCCTGCAGCGCCAATGACGCCACGCCTGCAGCGCAATGACGCCACGCCTGCAGCGTCAATGACGTCACGCCTGCAGCGCAATGACGCCACGCCTGCAGCATCAATGACGCCACGCCTGCAGCATCAACGACGCCACGCCTGCAGCGCTAACGACGCCACGTCTGCAGCATCAATGACGCCACGTCTGCAGCGTTAATGACGCCACGTCTGCAGCGTTAATGACGTCACGTCTGCAGCATCAATGACGCCACGTCTGCAGCGCAATGACGCCACGCCTGCAGCGCCAATGACGCCACGCCTGCAGCATCAATGACGCCACGCCTGCAGCGTCCAATGACGCCACGCCTGCAGCATCAATGACGCCACGTCTGCAGCATCAATGACGCCACGCCTGCAGCGCTAATGACGCCACGCCTGCAGCGTCAATACGCCCACGCCTGCAGCATGCACGACGCCACGCCTGCAGCATCAATGACGCCACGCCTGCAGCAGCAATGACGCCACGCCTGCAGCGTCAACTGACGCCACGCCTGCAGCATCAATGACGCCACGCCTGCAGCAGCAATGACGCCACGCCTGCAGCAGCAATGACGCCACGCCTGCAGCGCCAATGACGCCACGCCTGCAGCATCAATGACGCCACGCCTGCAGCGTCAATGACGCCACGCCTGCAGCGTCAATGACGCCACGCCTGCAGCGCTAATGACGCCACGCCTGCAGCGTCAATGACGCCACGCCTGCAGCATCAATGACGCCACGCCTGCAGCGTCAATGACGCCACGCCTGCAGCGGCAATGACGCCACGCCTGCAGCGTCAATGACGCCACGCCTGCAGCGCAACGACGCCACGCCTGCAGCATCAATGACGCCACGCCTGCAGCGCCAATGACGCCACGCCTGCAGCGTCAATGACGCCACGCCTGCAGCGTCAATGACGCCACGCCTGCAGCGTTAACGACGCCACGCCTGCAGCGTTAATGACGCCACGCCTGCAGCGTCAATGACGCCACGCCTGCAGCATCAATGACGCCACGCCTGCAGCATCAATGACGCCACGCCTGCAGCTCAATCGCCCCGCCTGCAGCCATCGCCCGCCTGCAGCTCACATGCGCCGTCTGCAGCGCACGACGCCCGCCTGCAGCTCAATGCGCCCGCCTCAGCGCACCGACGCCACGCCTGCGCATCAATGCCCACGCCTCAGCTCAATGACGCCACGCCTGCAGCGCCAATGACGCCACGCCTGCAGCATCCATGACGCCACGCCTGCAGCGCCACGACGCCACGCCTGCAGCGTCAATGACGCCACGCCTGCAGCACAATGACGCCACGCCTGCAGCATCAATGACGCCACGCCCCAGCACCAATGACGCCACGCCCCAGCGCTAACGACGCCACGCCTGCAGCACCAATGACGCCACGCCTGCAGCGCCAATGACGCCACGCCTGCAGCATCAATGACGCCACGCCTGCAGCACAATGACGCCACGCCTGCAGCGCTAATGACGCCACGCCTCCAGCGCCAATGACGCCACGCCTGCAGCGCTAATGACGCCACGCCTGCAGCGCCAACGACGCCACGCCTGCAGCACCAATGACGCCACGCCTGCAGCGCCAATGACGCCACGCCCGCAGCGCCAATGACGCCACGCCTGCAGCGCAATGACGCCACGCCTGCAGCGCCAATGACGCCACGCCTGCAGCGTTAATGACGCCACGCCTGCAGCGTCAATGACGCCACGCCTGCAGCGGTAATGACGCCACGCCTGCAGCGTCAATGACGCCACGCCTGCAGCATCAATGACGCCACGCCTGCAGCGCCAATGACGCCACGCCTGCAGCGTCAATGACGCCACGCCTGCAGCGCGAACGACGCCACGCCTGCAGGCGCAATGACGCCACGCCTGCAGCATCAATGACGCCACGCCTGCAGCGCCAATGACGCCACGCCTGCAGCGTCAATGACGCCACGCCTGCAGCGTTAATGACGCCACGCCTGCAGCGCACAATGACGCCACGCCTGCAGCTGCAGCGCAATGACGCCACGCCTGCAGCGTCAATGACGCCACGCCTGCAGCATCAATGACGCCACGCCTGCAGCGCCAATGACGCCACGCCTGCAGCGCCAATGACGTCACGCCTGCAGCGCAATGACGCCACGCCTGCAGCGTCAATGACGCCACGCCTGCAGCGTCAATGACGCCACGCCTGCAGCGTTAATGACGCCACGCCTGCAGCATCAATGACGCCACGCCTGCAGCATTAATGACGCCACGCCTGCAGCGCCAATGACGCCACGCCTGCAGCATCAATGACGCCACGCCTGCAGCGCAATGACGCCACGCCTGCAGCGTCAATGACGCCACGCCTGCAGCGCCAATGACGCCACGCCTGCAGCGCAATGACGCCACGCCTGCAGCACCAATGACGCCACGCCTGCAGCGTCAATGACGCCACGCCTGCAGCATCAATGACGCCACGCCTGCAGCGTTAATGACGCCACGCCTGCAGCACCAACGACGCCACGCCTGCAGCGTCAATGACGCCACGCCTGCAGCGCAATGACGCCACGCCTGCAGCATCAATGACGCCACGCCTGCAGCGCAATGACGCCACGCCTGCAGCGTCAATGACGCCACGCCTGCAGCGCCAATGACGCCACGCCTGCAGCATCAATGACGCCACGCCTGCAGCGCCAATGACGCCACGCCTGCAGCGTCAATGACGCCACGCCTGCAGCGCAATGACGCCACGCCTGCAGCGTCAATGACGCCACGCCTGCAGCGTCAATGACGCCACGCCTGCAGCGCTAATGACGCCACGCCTGCAGCATCAATGACGCCACGCCTGCAGCATCAATGACGCCACGCCTGCAGCGCCAATGACGCCACGCCTGCAGCATCAATGACGCCACGCCTGCAGCGTCAATGACGCCACGCCTGCAGCGTCAACGACGCCACGCCTGCAGCTGCTAATGACGCCACGCCTGCAGCACCAATGACGCCACGCCCGCAGCGCCTAATGACGCCACGCCTCAGCGCCAATGACGCCACGCCCTCCCAGCATCCACGACGCCACGCCTGCAGCGCAATGACGCCACGCCTGCAGCGCCAATGACGCCACGCCTGCAGCATCAATGACGCCACGCCTGCAGCGCTAATGACGCCACGCCTGCAGCGCCAATGACGCCACGCCTGCAGCATCAATGACGCCACGCCTGCAGCGCCAATGACGCCACGCCTGCAGCGCCAATGACGCCACGCCTGCAGCATCAATGACGCCACGCCTGCAGCGCTAATGACGTCACGCCTGCAGCGTTAATGACGCCACGTCTGCAGCGCCAATGACGCCACGCCTGCAGCGTCAATGACGCCACGCCTGCAGCGTCAATGACGCCACGCCTGCAGCGCCAATGACGCCACGCCTGCAGCGTTAATGACGCCACGCCTGCAGCGCCAATGACGCCACGCCTGCAGCATCAATGACGCCACGCCTGCAGCGTTAATGACGTCACGTCTGCAGCGGCAATGACGTCACGCCTGCAGCGTCAATGACGCCACGCCTGCAGCGCTAATGACGCCACGCCTGCAGCGTCAATGACGCCACGCCTGCAGCGCCAATGACGCCACGCCTGCAGCAATGACGCCACGCCTGCAGCGCACGACGCCACGCCTGCAGCGTTAATGACGCCACGCCTGCAGCGTCAATGACGCCACGCCTGCAGCGCAACGACGCCACGCCTGCAGCGCAACGACGCCACGCCTGCAGCATCAATGACGTCACGCCTGCAGCGTTAATGACGCCACGCCTGCAGCGCACGACGCCACGCCTGCAGCGCTAATGACGCCACGCCTGCAGCGCTAATGACGCCACGCCTGCAGCGCACGACGCCACGCCTGCAGCGCCAATGACGCCACGCCCGCAGCGGCAACGACGCCACGCCTGCAGCGCCACCGACGCCACGCCTGCAGCGGCAACGACGCCACGCCTGCAGCGCAATGACGCCACGCCTGCAGCATCAATGACGCCACGCCTGCAGCGTTAATGACGCCACGCCTGCAGCAGCAACGACGCCACGCCTGCAGCGTTAATGACGCCACGCCTGCAGCGCCAATGACGCCACGCTGCAGCGTCAATGACGCCACGCCTGCAGCGTTAATGACGCCACGCCTGCAGCATCAATGACGCCACGCCTGCAGCGTTAATGACGCCACGCCTCACACCACGCCACGCCTGCAGCGTTAATGACGCCACGCCTGCAGCGCACGACGCCACGCCTGCAGCATCACGACGCCACGCCTGCAGCGTCAACGACGCCACGCCTGCAGCGGCAACGACGCCACCCCGCAGCGCAACGACGCCACGCCTGCAGCGCCAACGACGCCACGCCTGCAGCGCCAATGACGCCACGCCTGCAGCGCCAATGACGCCACGCCTGCAGCGGTAACGACGCCACGCCTGCAGCATCAATGACGCCACGCCCGCAGCGTCAATGACGCCACGCCTGCAGCGCAATGACGCCACGCCTGCAGCATCAATGACGCCACGCCTGCAGCATCAATGACGCCACGCCTGCAGCGTTAATGACGCCACGCCTGCAGCGTCAATGACGCCACGCCTGCAGCGCAATGACGCCACGCCTGCAGCGTTAATGACGCCACGCCTGCAGCGGCAATGACGCCACGCCTGCAGCGTCAATGACGCCACGCCTGCAGCGCAATGACGCCACGCCTGCAGCGCGCAATGACGCCACGCCTGCAGCATCAATGACGCCACGCCTGCAGCGTTAATGACGCCACGCCTGCAGCGCCAATGACGCCACGCCTGCAGCGTCAATGACGCCACGCCTGCAGCGTTAATGACGCCACGCCTGCAGCGTCAATGACGCCACGCCTGCAGCGTCACGACGCCACGCCTGCAGCGCAATGACGCCACGCCTGCAGCGTAATGACGCCACGCCTGCAGCGCCAATGACGCCACGCCTGCAGCGGCACTGACGCCACGCCTGCAGCATCAATGACGCCACGCCTGCAGCGCCAATGACGCCACGCCTGCAGCATCAATGACGCCACGCCTGCAGCGCACGACGCCACGCCTGCGGCACCAATGACGCCACGCCTGCAGCATCACGACGCCACGCCTGCAGCGGCAATGACGCCACGCCTGCAGCGTCAATGACGCCACGCCTGCAGCGTCAATGACGCCACGCCTGCAGCGCAATGACGCCACGCCTGCAGCATCAATGACGCCACGCCTGCAGCGCTAATGACGCCACGCCTGCAGCGTCAATGACGCCACGCCTGCAGCGCACGACGCCACGCCTGCAGCATCAATGACGCCACGCCTGCAGCGTTAATGACGCCACGCCTGCAGCATCAATGACGCCACGCCTGCAGCGTCAATGACGCCACGCCTGCAGCGTTAATGACGCCACGCCTGCAGCGTCAATGACGCCACGCCTGCAGCGCCAATGACGCCACGCCTGCAGCATCAATGACGCCACGCCTGCAGCGCCAATGACGCCACGCCTGCAGCCAATGACGCCACGCCTGCAGCATCAATGACGCCACGCCTGCAGCGCAATGACGCCACGCCTGCAGCATCAATGACGCCACGCCTGCAGCGTCAATGACGCCACGCCTGCAGCATCAATGACGCCACGCCTGCAGCATCAATGACGCCACGCCTGCAGCGCCAATGACGCCACGCCTGCAGCGTTAATGACGCCACGCCTGCAGCGTCAATGACGCCACGCCTGCAGCGTCAATGACGCCACGCCTGCAGCGCAATGACGCCACGCCTGCAGCGCCAATGACGCCACGCCTGCAGCATCAATGACGCCACGCCTGCAGCGCTAATGACGCCACGCCTGCAGCGTCAATGACGCCACGCCTGCAGCATCAATGACGCCACGCCTGCAGCGCCTAACGACGCCACGCCTGCAGCGTCAATGACGCCACGCCTGCAGCGCCAATGACGCCACGCCTGCAGCGTTAATGACGCCACGCCTGCAGCATCAATGACGCCACGCCTGCAGCGTCAATGACGCCACGCTCACGCCCACCGCATCAATGACGCCACGCCTGCAGCATCAATGACGCCACGCCTGCAGCGTCAATGACGCCACGCCTGCAGCGCAATGACGCCACGCCTGCAGCATCAATGACGCCACGCCTGCAGCGCCACGACGCCACGCCTGCAGCGCCAATGACGCCACGCCTGCAGCATCAATGACGCCACGCCTGCAGCGTCAATGACGCCACGCCTGCAGCATCAATGACGCCACGCCTGCAGCATCAATGACGCCACGCCTGCAGCGCACGACGCCACGCCTGCAGCATCAATGACGCCACGCCTGCAGCGTCAATGACGCCACGCCTGCAGCGTCAATGACGCCACGCCTGCAGCGTCAATGACGCCACGCCTGCAGCGTCAATGACGCCACGCCTGCAGCGCCAATGACGCCACGCTCTGCAGCGCCAATGACGCCACGCCTGCAGCATCAATGACGCCACGCCTGCAGCGTTAATGACGCCACGCCTGCAGCATCAATGACGCCACGCCTGCAGCATCAATGACGCCACGCCTGCAGCACCAATGACGCCACGCCTGCAGCGTCAATGACGCCACGCCTGCAGCGCCAATGACGCCACGCCTGCAGCGCACGACGCCACGCCTGCAGCGTCAATGACGCCACGCCTGCAGCATCAATGACGCCACGCCTGCAGCGTTAATGACGCCACGCCTGCAGCGCCAATGACGCCACGCCTGCAGCGTCAATGACGCCACGCCTGCAGCGTCAATGACGCCACGCCTGCAGCGTCAATGACGCCACGCCTGCAGCGCCAATGACGCCACGCCCTGCAGCGCCAATGACGCCACGCCTGCAGCATCAATGACGCCACGCCTGCAGCGCACGACGCCACGCCTGCAGCGCTAATGACGCCACGCCTCTGCAGCGCAGCTCAATGACGCCACGCCTGCAGCGTCAATGACGCCACGCCTGCAGCGTCAATGACGCCACGCCTGCAGCGTCAATGACGCCACGCCTGCAGCGTCAATGACGCCACGCCTGCAGCGTCAATGACGCCACGCCTGCAGCCAATGACGCCACGCCTGCAGCGTTAATGACGCCACGCCCGCACATCACGCCACGCCTGCAGCATCAATGACGCCACGCCTGCAGCGTTAATGACGCCACGCCTGCAGCGTCAATGACGCCACGCCTGCAGCGTCAATGACGCCACGCCTGCAGCGTCAATGACGCCACGCCTGCAGCGTCAATGACGCCACGCCTGCAGCGCCAATGACGCCACGCCTGCAGCGCACGACGCCACGCCTGCAGCCCACGACGCCACGCCTGCAGCGGCAATGACGCCACGCCTGCAGCGCCAATGACGCCACGCCTGCAGCGCAATGACGCCACGCCTGCAGCATCAATGACGCCACGCCTGCAGCGCCAATGACGCCACGCCTGCAGCGCAACGACGCCACGCCTGCAGCGTCAATGACGCCACGCCTGCAGCGTCAATGACGCCACGCCTGCAGCATCAATGACGCCACGCCTGCAGCGCACGACGCCACGCCTGCAGCATCAATGACGCCACGCCTGCAGCGTTAACCTGCATCAACGACGCCACGCCTGCAGCGCCAATGACGCCACGCCTGCAGCGTCAATGACGCCACGCCTGCAGCGTCAATGACGCCACGCCTGCAGCATCAATGACGCCACGCCTGCAGCGCCAATGACGCCACGCCTGCAGCGTCAACGACGCCACGCCTGCAGCGCCAATGACGCCACGCCTGCAGCCGTCCCACGCACGACGCCACGCCTGCAGCGCCAATGACGCCACGCCTGCAGCGCCAATGACGCCACGCCTGCAGCGTTAATGACGTCACGCCTGCAGCGTCAATGACGCCACGCCTGCAGCGTCAATGACGCCACGCCTGCAGCATCAATGACGCCACGCCTGCAGCGTCAATGACGCCACGCCTGCAGCGTCAATGACGCCACGCCTGCAGCGTCAATGACGCCACGCCTGCAGCGTCAATGACGCCACGCCTGCAGCGTCAATGACGCCACGCCTGCAGCGCCAATGACGCCACGCCTGCAGCGCACGACGCCACGCCTGCAGCGTCAATGACGCCACGCCTGCAGCGCACGCCGTCTCACTCATGACGCCACGCCTGCAGCGTCAATGACGTCACGCCTGCAGCGTCAATGACGCCACGCCTGCAGCGTCAATGACGCCACGCCTGCAGCGTCAATGACGCCACGCCTGCAGCGTCAATGACGCCACGCCTGCAGCGTCAATGACGCCACGCCTGCAGCGTCAATGACGCCACGCCTGCAGCGTCAATGACGCCACGCCTGCAGCATCAATGACGCCACGCCTGCAGCGTCAATGACGCCACGCCTGCAGCATCAATGACGCCACGCCTGCAGCGTCAATGACGCCACGCCTGCAGCGTCAATGACGCCACGCCTGCAGCATCAATGACGCCACGCCTGCAGCGTCAATGACGCCACGCCTGCAGCATCAATGACGCCACGCCTGCAGCGTTAATGACGTCACGCCTGCAGCGTCAATGACGCCACGCCTGCAGCATCAATGACGCCACGCCTGCAGCGTTAATGACGCCACGCCTGCAGCATCAATGACGTCACGCCTGCAGCATCAATGACGCCACGTCTGCAGCGTCAATGACGCCACGCCTGCAGCGCAATGACGCCACGCCTGCAGCCAATGACGCCACGCCTGCAGCGTCAATGACGCCACGCCTGCAGCGGCACGACGCCACGCCTGCAGCGTCAATGACGCCACGCCTGCAGCGTCAATGACGCCACGCCTGCAGCGTCAATGACGCCACGTCTGCAGCAGCCAATGACGCCACGCCTGCAGCATCAATGACGCCACGCCTGCAGCGTCAATGACGCCACGCCTGCAGCGCACAATGACGCCACGCCTGCAGCGTCAATGACGCCACGCCTGCAGCGTCAATGACGCCACGCCTGCAGCGTTAATGACGCCACGCCTGCAGCGCCAATGACGCCACGCCTGCAGCGGCAATGACGCCACGCCTGCAGCGTCAATGACGTCACGCCTGCAGCATCAATGACGCCACGCCTGCAGCGCACTGACGCCACGCCTGCAGCGTCAATGACGCCACGCCTGCAGCGTCAATGACGCCACGCCTGCAGCGTCTAATGACGCCACGCCTGCAGCATCAATGACGCCACGCCTGCAGCGCCAATGACGCCACGCCTGCAGCATCAATGACGCCACGCCTGCAGCGCTAATGACGCCACGCCTGCAGCGTCAATGACGTCACGCCTGCAGCGTCAATGACGCCACGCCTGCAGCGCTAATGACGCCACGCCTGCAGCGTCAATGACGCCACGTCTGCAGCGTTAATGACGCCACGCCTGCAGCATCAATGACGCCACGCCTGCAGCGTCAACGACGCCACGCCTGCAGCGTCAATGACGCCACGCCTGCAGCTCAATGACGCCACGCCTGCAGCGTCACTGACGCCACGTCTGCAGCGTTAATGACGCCACGCCTGCAGCGCAATGACGCCACGCCTGCAGCGTCAATGACGCCACGCCTGCAGCGTCAATGACGCCACGCCTGCAGCATCAATGACGCCACGCCTGCAGCGCCAACGACGCCACGCCTGCAGCGCAATGACGCCACGTCTGCAGCGTCAATGACGTCACGCCTGCAGCGCTAATGACGCCACGCCTGCAGCATCAATGACGCCACGCCTGCAGCGCTAATGACGCCACGCCTGCAGCGCACGACGCCACGCCTGCAGCGTCAATGACGCCACGTCTGCAGCGCAATGACGCCACGCCTGCAGCATTAATGACGCCACGCCTGCAGCATCAATGACGCCACGCCTGCAGCGGCAACGACGTCACGCCTGCAGCATCAATGACGTCACGCCTGCAGCATCAATGACGCCACGCCTGCAGCATCAATGACGTCACGCCTGCAGCATCAATGACGTCACGCCTGCAGCATCAATGACGCCACGCCTGCAGCATCAATGACGTCACGTCTGCAGCATCAATGACGTCACGCCTGCAGCGTCAATGACGTCACGTCTGCAGCATCAATGACGCCACGCCTGCAGCGTTAATGACGTCACGCCTGCAGCGTCAATGACGCCACGCTGCAGCTGCATGACGCCACGCCTGCAGCATCAATGACGTCACGTCTGCAGCATTAATGACGTCACATCTGCAGCATCAATGACGTCACGTCTGCAGCGTTAATGACGTCACGTCCGCAGCGTCATGTGACGTCACGTCTGCAGGGCAGCGCGGGAAATTCAGACACGAATTGCAGCTTTATGCAGCTCACAGCCTGTTCAAGGCAACGGAGAGAAACATGGTGGAAACGTTCTTTTTGGTATTTAAGCTTCATTACTATGAAAAACACGGACATGCACGTTTGTTTTTAGTTCGTGCCTCTGGTCGCTTTAACCGCTCATGTTCCTCACTGCAGGTCTGAAAGCAGCTTCAGTCTGAACTTCATCATAAGTACGTCATTCAGCGAAAGCTCACTAGCCAGGGCTGCACCTGATATAGCTTTGAATTAGATAATGGCTCCTTTTTTTCTTATAAATATCGATATCAGTCGATACAGATTTGTTTTATCGATCATCTTCTTTTCTATATCGTCCAGCTCTACTCCTGACCGCTCTGGGCCGTGATGTGACAGCAGTGTGGCGTTCTGAGGCCTGATGCTGTTTTGAGTCAATAACTTACTTTTGCAGCACGAAGCAGAATATCTAGGAAAGCAGTCTGAGTTCTGGGATTAGCGTTTAAAGATGGGAAAATCTGAGGGGACGCTTCAAAAGTCGTGTTTTAGCAACTGAGAAAAACTCCAGATGCAAGATTTTATTTTAGGAGGCCTGATATTTTTGGATTTAAAGTCATTTTTTAATTGATTTCATGCAATATTCTAATTTTTTTAGTTTTAGAATTTGAGGTTTTCTGAAGCTGCAACTTCTAATCAGCAACATTCAAACAAATAAAAGCTTGAAATATATTGATTTGCATATTATTTATCTAAACAAATATGTGAATTGCACCTTTAAAGTTGAATTACAGAAATAAATGGTCTTTTTCAGGATATTTTCTCATTTTGGGGTAGTACCTGTATTCAGCGTATTCTGTGTGGTCAGTGCTGCTCGGGAATAAAGAAAGGTAAAAAAAAAAATAGATTGTCTGGATTAAATTTAAGATTTTGGATTAAAAAAAAACTTTAAGTTTAAGTTCAGACTTTTAGAGTTTTTGCAGGAACCCTGATTAATCCAGAAAACAGAAGTGATGACGTGAACTTCAGATGCTGAGATCACGGAGATGAAAGCAGGCGCGTGCCGCTGCTGATGGATGACGTTTACGTGTTTACGTGAGTCAGCAGTGTCTGTTAATGGCGGGTAAATTCTGCTAGAAAAGGTTCAAATGATGACTTTTAGTTCTTCTCCTACCTGGGAGCGTCCGCGCGCTCCAGGTGACGGTAGTCTTCCTCCACCTGGCACATCGCGGAGGGAAGGAAACCGAGTCCGCAGACAGGCCGGGGGGGTCCGGATGGGTCCGGGTCGGGTCGTCGACCAGCTCAAACCGGCACTATAACAACAAATCTGCGGTTATTTTTAATTTAAACTACTGTAAATAAACGCACGCGCTCTTAAGCAGCTCTTCCTGGTGACGCAACGTCCTCTTCTTCTTCTCCTCCTTAGCTTCAGCAGGACAGACGCGTCCGCGGCGCTTTGCTGCCATCTAGCGGTCAGAGAGAAGTTTCTCCTCCACATATACAGTTAAGGAAAATACTGAATACACAACAGTAATTCAAATAATAAGAAACTAATAATAAATAAAAAAAATATACAAAATTAAAATTTAGAAAAATAAAGGTTTGTTTTTGAATTGTAGATTGTAGTGGGAAATAATAATGATACTAATAATAATAATAATAACCATAATAATTACAATAATCATAATAATAATCATAATTATTATTATTATTATTGTTGTTGTTATTATTGTTTTTATTGACCACTATCAATATCATAACCCTTATTACTATAACTATGATTATTCCTATTACTATGATTGTTCTTAGTATTGATATAATTATAACAAATTGTAATCTTCAATGCTATTATCACTAATATAAAACTGTTTTTTTTACTTTAATATCTCCTGTTGATGCTTTCTTCACCCATTTATGTGATTATAACTCTATGCTATATTTCCCCTCTTCTCTGTTTTTTTACTTAATCTTTTTGTGCTTTTTGTTCTTTTTTCTTCTCCACTGTATCACAGTGTTTCATTGTTTTTAAATGAATGAATGTCTGAAGGTCGATCAGCGAACCTTCTTCAAACGTCCAGGCAACGTTCGCTGAAGGTCGCGCTGCAACCTCCCAGCAACCTTGAAGAGACGTTTTAGGGACCTTCAGGTAACGTTTGGTGGCTATAAAATATTCCTGCTTTTTATGTTGATTACGTTTTTTCAGGAGGCTCATCTCCTCATCTCATCTCATCTCATCTAATCTCCTCATCTCATCTCATCATCTCATCTCCTCCTCTCCTCATCTCATCTCATCTCATCTCCTCCTCATCTCATCTCATCTCATCTCATCTCATCTCATCTCCTCCTCATCTCATCTCATCTCATCTCCTCCTCCTCTCCTTCTCCTCATCTCATCTCATCTCCTCCTCTCCTCATCTCATCTCATCTCATATTCTCCTTCTCCTCATCTCATCTCATCTCCTCATCTCATCTCATCTAATCTCCTCATCTCATCTCATCTCCTCATCTCCTCTCATCTCATCTCACCTCATCTCATCTCCTCCTCTCCTCATCTCATCATCTCATCTCCTCTCCTCATCTCATCTCATCTCATCTCCTCATCTCATCTCATATTCTCCTCTCCTTCTCCTCTCCTTCTCCTCATCTCATCTCATCTCCTCCTCTCCTCGTCTCATCTCATCTCATCTCCCTCCTCTCCTCATCTCATCTCATCTCATATTCTCCTCTCCTTCTCCTCATCTCATCTCATCTCATCTCCTCATCTCATCTCATCTAATCTCCCTCATCTCATCTCATCTAATCTCCCTCATCTCATCTCATCTCCTCCTCTCCTTCTCCTCATCTCATCTCATCCTCCTTCTCTCCCTCATCTCATCTCATCTCATATTCTCCTTCTCCTCATCTCATCTCATCTCCTCATCTCATCTCATCTAATCTCCTCATCTCATCTCCTCTCATCTCATCTCACCTCATCTCATCTCATCTCATCTCCTCCTCTCCTCATCTCATCATCTCATCTCCTCTCCTCATCTCATCTCATCTCATCTCCTCATCTCATCTCATATTCTCCTCTCCCTTCTCCTCTCCCTTCTCCTCATCTCATCTCATCTCCCTCCCTCTCCTCGTCCTCATCTCATCTCATCTCATCTCATCTCCTCCCTCTCCTCATCTCATCTCATCTCATCTCATATTCTCCTCTCCTCCTCATCTCATCTCATCTCATCTCCTCATCTCATCTCATCTAATCTCCTCATCTCATCTCATCTAATCTCCTCATCTCATCTCATCTCCTCCCTCTCCTCTCCTCTCCTCTCATCTCATCTCATCTCATCTCATCTCATATTCTCCTCTCCTCTCCCTTCCTCATCTCTCCCGGTCTCCGGGACCACAGGACTCTAACTCCCAGAAGGCAGCGCGCGCCTTGGCTGCGGCCTCTCGTGGTGGCAGATCTCCGCAGCACCTGGATGGGCCAGCAGGTGACGTCCGCGTGCTTGCAGATCCGCTCCTGAATCCAGGTCAGCGTCCCCGTGTTTACCTCCCCGGCATGTCTGCCCCCCTCCTCCATGTCGCGTCCTCTCTCGGTGCTCGCTCCACACATGGACGCTCCTGTCGGCTGTCAGCGGGGTAAGCAGCTCCTCCTCGCGGCCTCTCCGGCTCCATGATGGCGATGTTCCGGAGCTTCGTCTCTGCGAGCGCGCAGCCCCGCCAGCAGCAGCCCGGCGGCGGCTCCGGCTCGCTGGCGGCCCCGGCGGAGGGCATCGAGAGCCAGTTCTCCTGCCCCATCTGTCTGGAGGTCTACCACAAACCCGTCAGCATCGCCAGCTGCGGACACACGTACGTACAGAAGCTGCCTCTGTGCTGCTGTTGTTGTTGTTGTTGTTGTTGTTGTTGTTGTGGGGAGCCTTTGTTTTGGTCTGATGTGGCCAAAGACAGATTTCAGATGCTCAAGATCCCAAATATGAGACCAGGATGCTGCCTCAGCGGACAGTTACAAGTCCTGTCATGGCTTTTAATTTACCTGAGACAAGAAAATTAGCAGGTGTTCAGGTATGTCAGACAGAAAATGTTAAATATGTAGAAAATATGTCATTTTAGATTAACAAACAACAACAAAAGGAACAGAGGCGAACCAGAATATTTTACAGGGGAGGCCAAACACAGGACATTAACTTGTTCCTGTTAACGACCAGATTTAAGTTTAAGAGAAAGAGATCTTTAGTGAAGCTGAGTTTGTGTGTGTCGGTAATCATGATGGAGCGTTGCATGAGGTTGGTATCATAGATCCAACAAGGACCTCAGAGATTTAGCTCTTTAGCTGTCATGCTGACATGACAGAATCACTCAGCTGCTGCACGACGAATGAGAATCTCCCGTTCCGCCTCATCGTGATGAGAATCTTCCGTTCCACCTCATCATGATGAGAATCTCCCGTTCCACCTCATCGTGATGAGAATCTCCCGTTCCGCCCTCATCATGATGAGAATCTCCCGTTCCACCTCATCGTAATGAGAATCTCCCGTTCCACCTCATCGTGATGAGAATCTCCCGTTCCGCCCTCATCATGATGAGAATCTCCCGTTCCACCTCATCGTAATGAGAATCTCCCGTTCCACCTCATCATGATGAGAATCTCCCGTTCCACCTCATCATGATGAGAATCTCCCGTTCCACCTCATCGTGATGAGAACTTCCCGTTCCACCTCATCGTGATGAGAATCTCCCGTTCCACCTCATCGTGATGAGAATCTCCCGTTCCACCTCATCGTGATGAGAATCTCCCGTTCCGCCTCATCATGATGAGAATCTCCCGTTCCACCTCATCGTGATGAGAACTTCCCGTTCCACCTCATCATGATGAGAACCTCCCGTTCCACCTAATCATGATGAGAATCTCCCGTTCCACCTCATCACGATGAGAATCTCCCGTTCCACCTCATCCAATGAGAATCTCCCGTTCCACCCCATCGTGATGAGAATCTCCCGTTCCACCTCATCATGATGAGAATCTCCCGTTCCACCTCATCGCAATGAGAATCTCCCATTCCACCTCATCGTAATGAGAATCTCCCGTTCCACCTCATCGTGATGAGAATCTCCCCGTTCCGCCTCATCATGATGAGAATCTCCCGTTCCACCTCATCGTAATGAGAATCTCCCGTTCCACCTCATCGTGATGAGAATCTCCCGTTCCACCTCATCGTAATGAGAATCTCCCGTTCCACCTCATCGTGATGAGAATCTCCCGTTCCGCCTCATCATGATGAGAATCTCCCGTTCCACCTCATCGTAATGAGAATCTCCCGTTCCACCTCATCGGGATGAGAATCTCCCGTTCCGCCTCATCATGATGAGAATCTCCTGTTCCACCTCATCACGATGAGAATCTCCCGTTCCACCTCATCGTAATGAGAATCTCCCGTTCCACCTCATCGTAATGAGAATCTCCTGTTCCACCTCATCGTGATGAGAATCTCCCGTTCCGCCTCATCATGATGAGAATCTCCCGTTCCACCTCATCGTAATGAGAATCTCCCGTTCCACCTCATCACGATGAGAATCTCCCGTTCCGCCTCATCGTGATGAGAATCTCCCGTTCCGCCTCATCGTGATGAGAACCTCCCGTTCAACCCTCATCATAATGAGAATCTCCCGTTCCACCTCATCATGATGAGAATCTCCTGTTCCAACTCAGCGTGATGAGAATCTCCCGTTCCACCTCAGCGTGATGAGAATCTCCCGTTCCACCTCATCGTGATGAGAATCTCCCGTTCCACCTCATCGTGATGAGAATCTCCCGTTCCACCTCATCATAATGAGAATCTCCCGTTCCACCTCATCATGATGAGAATCTCCCGTTCCCACCTCATCATAATGAGAATCTCCCGTTCCACCTCATCATGAGAAGAATCTTCCGTTCCACCTCATCATGATGAGAATCTCCCGTTCCACCTCATCATAATGAGAATCTCCCGTTCCACCTCATCGTGATGAGAATCTCCCGTTCCACCTCATCATAATGATAATCTCCCGTTCCACCTCTTCATGATGAGAATCTCCCGTTCCGCCTCATCGTGATGAGAATCTCCCGTTCCACCTCATCATAATGAGAATCTCCCGTTCCACCTCATCATGATGAGAATCTCCCGTTCCGCCTCATCATGATGAGAATCTCCCGTTCCACCTCATCATGATGAGAATCTCCCGTTCCACCTCATCATAATGAGAATCTCCCGTTCCACCTCATCATGATGAGAATCTCCCGTTCCGCCTCATCGTGATGAGAATCTCCCGTTCCACCTCATCATAATGAGAATCTTCCGTTCCACCTCATGATGATGAGAATCTCCCATTCTGTCTCATCGTGATGAGAATCTCCCGTTCCACCTCAGCGTGATGAGAATCTCCCGTTCCACCTCATGGTGATGAGAATCTCCCGTTCCACCTCATGGTGATGAGAATCTCCCGTTCCACCTCATGGTGATGAGAATCTCCCGTTCCACCTCATCGTGATGAGAATCTCCCGTTCCACCTCATCATGATGAGAATCTCCCGTTCCACCTCATCATGATGAGAATCTCCCCTTTCCACCTCATCATGATGAGAATCTCTCGTTCCACCTCATCATAATGAGAATCTCCCGTTCCACCTCATCATGATGAGAATCTCCCGTTCCGCCTCATCGTGATGAGAATCTCCCGTTCCACCTCATCATGATGAGAATCTCCCGTTCCACCTCCTTGTCGCGATGAGAATCTCCCGTTCCACCTCATCATGATGAGAATCTCCCGTTCCACCTCATCATGATGAGAATCTCCCTTTCCGCCTCATCATGATGAGAATCTCCCGTTCCACCTCATCATGATGAGAATCTCCCGTTCCACCTCATCATAATGAGAATCTCCCGTTCCACTTCATCATAATGAGAATCTCCCGTTCCACCCTCATCATGATGAGAATCTCCCGTTCCACCTCATCATGATGAGAATCTCCCGTTCCACCTCATCATGATGAGAATCTCCCGTTCCACCTCATCATGATGAGAATCTCCCGTTCCACCTCATCTTGATGAGAATCTCCCGCTCCACCTCATCTTGATGAGAATCTCCCGTTCCACCTCATCGTGATAAGAATCTCCCGTTCCGCTTCATCATAATGAGAATCTCCCGTTCCTCATTGTGATGAGAATCTCCCGTTCCTCATTGTGATGAGAATCTCCCGTTCCTCATTGTGATGAGAATCTCCGTTCCTCATTGTGATGAGAATCTCCCGTTCCTCATTGTGATGAGAATCTCCCGTTCCTCATCGCGATTGAATCTCCCCGTTCCACCCATCGTGATGAGAATCTCCCGTTCCACCTCATCATGATGAGAATCTCCAGTTCCACCTCATCGTGATGAGAATCTCCCGTTCCACCTCATCATGATGAGAATCTCCCGTTCCACCTCATCATGATGAGAATCTCCCGCTCCACCTCATCGTAATGAGAATCTCCTGTTCCACCTCATCACGATGAGAATCTCCCGTACCGCCTCATCATGATGAGAATCTCCCGTTCCACCTCATCATAATGAGAATCTCCCATTCTGTCTCATCATGATGAGAATCTCCCGTTCCACCTCATCATGATGAGAATCTCCCATTCTGTCTCATCATGATGAGAATCTCCCGTTCCACCTCAGCGTGATGAGAATCTCCCGTTCCACCTCATCGTGATGAGAATCTCTCGTTCCACCTCATCATGATGAGAAAATCTCGCTCCACCTCATCATAATGAGAATCTCCCGTTCCACCCTCATCATGATGAGAATCTCCCCGTTCACGCTCTCATCGTGATCGAGAATCTCTCCTGCCATCTCATCATAATTAAGAATCTCTCATTCCATCTCATCATGATGAGAATCTCCCATACCACCTCATCATAATGAGAATCTCCCATACTGTCTCATCATGATGAGAATCTCCCGTTCCACCTCAGCGTGATGAGAATCTCTCGTTCCGTCTCATCATGATGAGAATCTCCCGTTCCACCTCATCATGATGAGAATCTCCCATTCCGCCTCATCGTGATGAGAATCTCCCGTTCCATCTCATCATAATGAGAATCTCCCATTCCACCTCATCATGATGAGAATCTCCCGTTCCACCTCATCATAATGAGAATCTCCCATACTGTCTCATCATGATGAGAATCTCCCATTCCACCTCATCGTAATGAGAATCTCCCGTTCCACCTCATCATAATGAGAATCTCCCATTCCGTCTCATCATGATGAGAATCTCTCGTTCCACCTCAGCGTGATGAGAATCTCCCGTTCCACCTCATCATGATGAGAATCTCCCATTCTGTCTCATCATGATGAGAATCTCCCGTTCCACCTCAGCGTGATGAGAATCTCCCGTTCCACCTCATCGTGATGAGAATCTCCCGTTCCACCTCATCGTGATGAGAATCTCCCGTTCCACCTCATCGTGATGAGAATCTTTCGTCCACCTCATCATGATGAGAATCTCCCGTTCCACCTCATCGTGATGAGAATCTCCCGTTCCACCTCATCGTGATGAGAATCTCCCGTTCCACCTCATCGTGATGAGAATCTTTTGTCCACCTCATCATGATGAGAATCTCCCGTTCCACCTCATCGTGATGAGAATCTCCCGTTCCACCTCATCGTGATGAGAATCTCCCGTTCCACCTCATCATGATGAGAACCTCCCGTTCCACCTCATCATGATGAGAATCTCCTGTTCCACCTCATCGTGATGAGAATCTCCCGTTGAGAACGTGGGTTGTGTTCTGGTCCAGGTTCTGCGGGGAGTGTCTGCAGCCATGCCTCCAGGTGACCTCGCCGCTCTGCCCTCTCTGCCGGGTTCCCTTCGACCCGAAGAAGGTGGAGCGTTCGTCCAGCGTGGAGAAACAGCTGGCCTCCTACAAAGCTCCCTGCAGGGGCTGCAGCAAAAAGGTACAAACCAGTTCAGACTGGTTCACTTTCCATCAGGCCAAGACGTTTACTGGTGCAAAAAGGTAGAAACCAGTTCAGACTGGTTCACTTTCCATCAGGCTGAGACGTTTACTGGTGCAAAAGGTAGAAACCAGTTCAGACTGGTTCACTTTCCATCAGG